>JAWWEN010043784.1:0-12535 GCA_035582955.1 Sycophila texana
AGTTGATACTAAAGAACTATTACCATGAGGGGGCGCAGCTGTAGCGCGGGTCAATTCGAAATACCAGAACATGGCCACATTAGGCGCATGCCCATATTAGGCACACGTACCTTATAAATAAGTGAACTTTACTTATTCTTTTATTTTCACTTACTGCAATAGGTACTTTAGAAGATTTTTTACGTGAAATAAGTGCGTATTATTGTAGTCAATTTTACTTCTTCAACTTTTAATAGCTTAATAATATTAAGCAGGATTGAAGGCTATTATTTTTAAAATTTTATTAAAAATACAACAGATGATTAAAAATTGCCGCTACATCGGGGCAGAGCAACGGCGTAAAGATGGATGAAAATATAGAGTCAAAACAATAATAGAGTTACAGAGGCTCCGTGCCGGCGGTATGTAGGTGAAAAGGAAAAATGAAGTGAAAGTTAGAGAGAGACGGATATAGAAAGAAATAAAGAGAGAGATAGACGTGAGCAGATGGCGAAAGAGCGAGAGAGAAGAAAAGAAAAATAGGAGATATCGCGGGAGTGCGAAAGAGTCGTAAAGATAGGATATATATGAAACAAAGGGGGAGTAGGAAGAGGTAGAAGAAAGTTTTCTAAGACACGTAAATCTGGAGAATTACCCGATATTCCGCTCCCCACTCGTTCATTCGACGTTTCGCGCCCACCCCCGTCGATGGGCCGCTTCCACCTTTTTTCACTCGCTCGGCGCGTGACTTGGATGCAAGCTTATTATATATACTTTTTTTTTATGCGCGGAACGCTAAATGCGACTCGCTCACGACGTCGAAAAGTACTGGATTTCGTGTTGTTTTGCGCTATTCGCTCGCTGCATCTGGAACACGGCAATTTTACAACGCACTTTTCCACTTTTTTTTTTTTTCGAGAAGTCCGTTAATTGGGGACAATTCACGTGGGCGACTGGCACTGCGGGGGGACGGTGTTTCGGAAAAAGTTGAATTGCTGCTGCATTAAGCTTGGAGGATGTGACATATTTGTAATTTTTTTTTCTTTTTTGTAGGAATATCGAGTCACCTTGGACTTTTTTTTTGCACTTTCCACTTAAAACAATGGGACTTACGTATGCAGAACTGAAATTGCTATTTCAAAGCCGTGCTTTATGCAGAGCCTCGAAAGCTCTGTAATCACACGAAATTTTACCTGGCGACGTGCAATTTTTTAAATTGCAAATTCGAATCTTAAATAAATATCTTATGTACTTGTTTGACCCTTATACGAGAATTTATTTCGTTACATATTCAATTTTTTAATTCTATTTTACTATACTTATACTTTTTTTTTTATAATAGAAAAGATTAGATGAATTGACAAGAAGTAATTATAGTCAAGCTCCTACCCGACTATACCTTTTCAAGTAATGATTTATAACAAATGTTTTATGATACACAAATTTACAAAAAAAATTAACTTTTTCCAGATTGAGTTGTTGGATGCAGCGCAGTTCCCTGGACACCAAAGCGTGTAATCCTAAAATATTTTCCACATAAACAAACTACTTATTTCACTCGAATTTTTAAAGTACTTTCGTAAAAAAATGTTTAACGTAAGGTAATATATAAACGAAAAATAATTTTTTTTTTTTGTTCCTTTATCACGTAAAACTCTGCACTTGATCACTCGAAAAGCTCCCCGGAGACCAATCAGGCATAATCATTTAATTTTCACCGTAAAAAGAAACTGCCAATTCCAGTCGATCTCAGAGAGCCGTATAATTGTATCGCAGCCATAATTCCCACATTTCCAAAGAATCAATGGGTTCTCGAAATAACCGGCGTTAATTAGACGATCCCGGGCTTAATGAAGTTCGGTAAATCAAGGCACGTTCTATACATCGGCATTAACACGCTCCTCGTCGGTTTAAGCGTCGAATTAAATTCCTTATCGCGTCTCGAAGCCGACCGATCGTAAAACGCGCGCCGCCACTTTAATCCGGACCCCAGGCCCCTTGTTTATTTCAATCCATCCGGGACGCGCTCTCCGCGTAAATCTCCGACTGCAGCCAGCCCCGAACCCCGTGACGATCTTCAATCTCCTCCTGCAGTCCCCCGCCTCCTCGCCCCGTTGTCTCCGCGGCGAATAGAAGTGGACGCCGAGACGTACGTGTCGCGTCGACCGGTGCGTCGGCCCCGGGGGCGAGTCACGTCCGGGTTGTACGCGGTGGCTTCGACGCGGCAAAACGAGCGCTTGATTAATTCCCGCGAATTCCCCGCTGATAAATGCCCCGAGATGCGCTTTATACGGCTGGTGCTTCTCTCTGCCCGGCTGCGGAAGTGGAAGGTTCTTTAATTTCGCGCTGCTGCTTCTATACGCTCCCCTTCTTTTTTCTTTCTTTTTTTATGTTTACTTATATATATATAAAGGACGTTTTGTTCTAGGAGAGGGAGAGGGAGAGAGCTTACGGAGGAGATTAAGGGGGCGATAAATTCTTTAGAATTTCTTCGACGTTACGAGCTTTTATCATCGGGGGCCACGTTATGTCGGAATTGAGTTGACTCGGAGGCGCCATGGAGAAGAAAGAGAGAGGAGCTCTGCCCCGGAGAAATTGGATTTTTATAACCGGCGATGTTGCATAAAGAGTGAAAGAATCGACGTGGGGCGCGGAGTTTCTTTTCTTTGATTAACCGTCAATTAAGATTTCTCAACGTCAAAACGAGGGACTGGAGTGACAGTCTATTTGGGCGAAAATTTAACTGTCCAGTTTTGTTCGTCGACGTAATATATATACACTGAGAGAAATGTATGTAGCAATTTTTACTATAGTGTATGGAAAAGTGGTCATAGACTAACATTATGAAAAAGATTACCATACTTTATAGTAAAATTTACCAGACAGTATTGTAATTTTTTACATTGTTAAAAATCGGTTCAATTTTAAGCATTAAAATAATGTTTATAATTGAACGGACATAAAAAGAACATTATTTTTGTGTTTTTAGGCAAGCAGTTCCAAACTGAACATAACGTTTGTGTACTAATTATTATTTTTAAATTAAATTTATTGTGTAACCTCCTATTATATCGAAAGACACAAAAGAAACCCTTTTTTAACCATGTACTGTATTTATGGCAAATTTTAGTATATAATATAGTATAATTTTTACTAAACACTTCTCTCGGTGTATGTATATATATATTTACATACATAATGTATATAAATATGTAGAAATAGAAAAGGAGGAAAATGCGTATAATTACCATTTTCAATTGCCCTCTCTTTATATCAACTTTCTGAAGAATTTAGTAAGTCAGTGCACTACTATACCAGTTAATGCCGTTGTTAAATCTCTTTAGCGCGAGCTGATGGAAAAACCAAATAGGCCGCGTGCGACGCGATAAAGGAAAGAATTTTTTTCTCTTTCCTTTTAAACAGATGCAAACGATTCGTCGATCTCTTCCTGCCCGAGTTCCGGCATTAAAAAATGAGTCCGCGCTCGGCAAGGCCTCGTCAGTTCCGGCGGTCCGGCTGTAACGGACGAGCGCCAGAAAACATTTTAGCTCTCCCGGATTAATTTGCCATTTGGATTCGCTCGTTTCTGCGGGCTAACGGCCGGGCGATTCTTTCTTTTTCTTTCTTTCTTTCTTTTTTTTGTCTTTTTGAATGTACCAGGCGCGGTGACAAGCTGCGTTTCGGTGATTACGGCGAATTAATTAGCGGATTAGGAGCAGAGGTTTGCCGCGACGGCGCAGATGAAAACGCTGATAAATCGTTGGTTACTGTTTGTCTTTGTCGCCGGGTTCTCGATTTATTTCGCTAATAATGTGCTCCTTTTCACTCGACAACTTATCTTCGTTATTTTCTTTTATTAAGGGGGAAAATTGTGACCTTCGACGATGATAAATAATTTTTCTTTTTTTTTTCAAGCAATTAACGTGGTTTTTTATTGCCCTTTGCAAAGAAAGGTTTAACGTACTGTTATTAGTAGCAGAAACTGGGGATTTAATCGTCAAAGGATTGAAAAAAAAATACTCTTGAGCAGGATTTTCAGTATTTATTACGCTCTTATTTGTAATTTCTTTTTCATTATATTATTTTGATTCAAAGTGATTAATTATGGGATCCTTTGACGCTATGGATGCAATGAAAATTATTTTACATTTTATTAGCTGCGTTTATTACGATAGGGCAAAGGGAACCTTAATTGAAAATGAGTTGAATGTTAATTACAGTGGAATTTATGCTTTTAATAATTTTCTACGTCAGTATGTACTCGTCTACATTATGATCGTAAAATATATATTTTACAGATTTATTTGTCTTTACTTGAAAACGGAAATATTATTTTACAAAATTGTTAAAACAATAAAAAACAATAATTATTTTTTATTATTCAATTTCATCTACCTTTTTGTGTTGTTTATCAGGAGGCGCGGTAGCGCCTCGAGGCAAGCCTAAGTTCGAATGAACGACTTGCCTACGAGGCCGCAACGCGCGCCTCTATATACGCCGATATTGGTTTTTAACCTCCTTAAATTTTGTTTCGAAACGCTCTATTTATATTTTAGATTGTTGTAATTAACTCGAATCTATGATTTAATATTAATTATTAAGTCAATCTTTATTGCAGAAAAAGATTTATGCAAAAAGATTATTTATACTTTTATATTAATGTAAAATAACAGAAGCATCTGCATAGTCATATATGTATATTATATGCCACTTGCAGGCGAGAAGAAGTATCTGTTATACAAAAGAATTAAAAATTATTGTAAAAGAAATTCCTATTTCGTGAAGGAAACAACGATACACGACCAAAGTTGCGCAGTATTGGCGATTTAAGTCCCTTAAAAATTATTAAAGCGCGGGCGGATTGCTTTTGAGGCGGTGGTGGCGCAGCCGCATCGAAAAACGCCCGCGTACCGGGAGGGTCCCAGACAAAGGGCTTAAGGGAATTTACCCACATTAATAAATCATTTGGCGCCCCCTTTTCCTATTGGAATTAAGAGAGCCTCCCCCGCGAACTCCCCTAGCATCCCCCTAGGCCCCTTCCCCTGCGAATTTAATATATCTCAACAATAGGCAGATGGAATCACTTTCTGATTAAAAGTCGTAAGATCATGATTCACTGAGCGTCAATAATTGTTTTAGAGATTAATATGTTGGAGATTTTTTTGGCGAGTGGAATTCTAGAAGAAAGAAATGATAATTGGTATTGTATATGCGTTATACTTTATTTACATAAGAATTTTTCACGCGGATGGCGCATGTATATCGCGTGTTTTTTTTGTGATGAAAGGAATCGAAATTTCTTTAATATTATGTCTTCTTAATTTTTTATTTAAAATTATTCAAGTTTATAGAAGTAACTGTATTAATTGAGTCTTATGATCGTGGAAATAGATCGGTCTGCCCGGTATTTATAGTATCTCTTTAATATTATTTCATTTATATATATCTGAATATAAAAGTTTTCGAGTAAGTCGATGAATTGGAAGCGAATATCTGAATTAACCAAATATTATGTATTAATTAATTGTATACCTATAAAATGATCAACGCTGACCTATAAAACAATTATTTTGAAATCTTTATTAAAGATTGATCTAAATTTTATTTTAATGATTGATTTACAGTTCTTACAAATTTATATACTTCATTTAAGAAAAAATGCTAAATCTGTTTATTTTTCATTTTAGGTATACGTACTCGCAATAAAATTTTTATTTTCTTTTTTATGGAATGCACACTAATTCTCGATATTAAAAATAGCAAGAGAAAAATAAAGTTCTACTTGACGTATTTATAACTTTTTTAATATTCCTAATATTCCAATTCGAATATTTATTAATAATTGTCGTTTTTTTAGTTTCCACCGTACAATTTCCTATTAAAATCGAGCTGACTACTCAAATCACAGGTTTCTTTCTTAATTCAGGAAAATGTATGTACATAAATTATGACAGTCGCATATAAATATACATAAATGCATATTTATATGCGACTGTCATCCTCTTTCATTTAAAGAAATGATAAAAGCCTATAAGAGTGAAACCAACTATTCTTTATTTCGGTTCTGATGTGATTATGTGTTCAGTAGAAGACCAGAAAAGCATCATAAAAATAAGATTAATTTATATATACATTTAAAAAAAATTAAATTAATTTTTAAATTAATTATTGTAATCTACACTTTCTAAGTATCATTTAGTTCTAGAAGATACAGGAAAAAAATACTTTTAAATTTATTTTACATCATCTTCTATTAACTATTATAGTACTGATGAAAGAATAAATAATAAAAATCTGACGAAGCGCGAAAGGCTATATAGCTTGTACATTCATAAACATTGCATTGTCGATTTTACTGAAGAACTTTAAATATTACATTATTAATAAACGCACGGTAGATAAGATAATATTCTATATAAGATGTGCGTTCGATATATCCAAGTGCCATGCCTCTGAATTCATAAGAGCGAAAAAATGTTAAGCACGCGGGGAATAATTGAAACTCAGCGTGGCAGGGCCGCCGCGATAATGCAGAAATCCACGACGCGAGCATCAATAATTCATGGCCTAATAACGGCTTACAGGGCTCGAACAAATGCCAACTTTTTTGAATAATACAATTTTTCCGAGGGAAATTTGAATAAAATAGGCGCAGCCGCCGCGCGATCTCATAAAGCGCGAAAAGGCCGAGGAGAGGGCGACGTCTCCGAATAATTCGCGAATCGAGGAGCCCGGGGACTTTATTCAATCGGGGGGCCAGATCTGCATATTCGGAGGGGGAGTGCCCCTCGCTGAGCGCGCCAATATCGAAATCTCCCGCCCCCTCCTCGAGTGAAACAAAACAATCGCGGAGGTCGCCGCGGAGTCTATCCGTTGAATATACATGCACGAGGCCGGATATTGCGGTCGACAGCGACGATTTCGCGCGAGTCGCTGCGTCTTGCGACGCCTCCCCCGCACCTTCAGCTGTTACAGTCTCGGCCCCACCTATTGTTCCTGGAGGGTCTGCGGAATTTCCACGCGACAGAAATTCCCGCGCGGCGATAGCGTCGCTGCGAGATTTTCCGCACTGTGCTGCTTGGCGGATGCGATCGGCAGTCACTTGAGGACTGTTTTTTTTTTTTGTGAAAATTTGGAGTATTCTAAGAAATGCGACCGGCTCAATTCTAGATTTAAAGATTAATGTAAATTAAGACATGGGAGCTATTTTATAGACACTATGGCGGGATACACTGAGCACCGCAATGTTTCTGTGGTGGTCGCAATGTAATATGACAATATTGAAATTAATTAGTGTGCCATCTGACGAAAATTAACCTTGTTTCGAAAATTATAATTGAATATTATTGTGTGGCTCAGTGAATCACGATCTTATGACTTTTAATCAGAAAGTGATTCCATCGATCTGCCTATTGAATATTATTGTATGCTACTTTACGTATAACAGACAGATTTGGATACTGTATTTAAGATTCCTATTATTTTAATGATAAAAATGAATATTTTTTTATATTCATCAAAATTTTTAGAAAGAGTAAGAAATGCAGTATGTAGAATCTAAGAATAAATTATTGGATTTTCATTTCTGAGACCCACAGAAAATCATTTTCTGAAATTTTAATATTTAATAGCTAAAATAAGCCTTCCAAATTAAAACAAAACATGAAAGTTGACAGTAGAGAAAAAATGTATCTATTTTTTATATGAAATAATAACGGTTCATAACTAACGATGATAAATGATACAAGAAATATGTTAAAAAAATGTAAGAAACTAATTACATTTTTCTATACTTTTTCTTGCAATATATTGCATGAAAATATTATTCTGGCGACCGATCGCCACAGCCTTTTATCTCTTGAGTTTGATTCATGTGCAATCTAAAATTTCTTTTTTTATTATATTGTGAATCCCATAATTGATAACATCAATGGTTGATAAATTGCATGCAATAACATAAAATTGGCAATTATTATCAATAATATTTGGATAATCGAAGTTTATAGGCAGTATGCATATACAGTTAATGCTTCCGCACTGCGAGTATAAATTGACTGTACGGACAAATTATTCTCATTCAGAAATGGATTTCAAACTTGTTGTTCTCGGCAGCCTTTTGGCCATTGCCCAAGCTGGTAAGCACTTCTCTTATAGTAATTTGGGTATTGTCATATTGAATTAAAAATGTTGAAAGAATTATCTTTTTTTTTTTTATTTTTCCATAAATTTTTGTAAAAACTTTTTTTATTCTTCAAGTTTGTTTTGCGTCCTTAAAAACGATCAATAAATTCCCTTCATTCTTTTTCAGTGTGAAATTTAAATAAATTTAATTTGCAAAAATGTATACAAAACCTTATTTGCAAGCTTCATTTATTACATTGATAGCTAACAATCTAATACGTTTTCATCACTAAAGTCATACCATTCCGCTACTTTTTTGTGAAAATGTTGGTTCCACTCAATGGATTTGATCCACAAATCCGAATCGTTGGAGGTCAAGATGCTATAGAAAAGGTGAATTTCCTCATTTGGTTCAACTGTCCTGGATCATGCCACCGATCGCTAAATTGGATCACATCTGCGGAGGAGCTATTATAAATGAAAGTTGGATTTTGACCACAGCTAACTGCCTCCTAACGTACCTATTACCGCTGGGTTTTTGCTCGTCAAAGCCGGAAAACACCGTTTTGCTGTGCCTGAGCGCGATGAACAGGTTGCTGTTGTAGAAAAGAGGATTTTGCACGAAAATTACCAATGGTATGTAATATTATAGTAGTAGAAATATAACATACATTAAAATTTAAGTGCAGATGCGAAGTAGCCGAATTACGACTTTATCATCATCCATATGAAAGTTTTGACTTGGGCCAGAACGCCCGAGCCAATTTTTAGACTTTCAATTAAACTTTTATCTGGTCAAAAGTTTTCAAAACTTTCAAAATTGCCGAAAGAATTCTGGTTAAGGCTTTTAATTCACGGATTTTAGCTTGATCTCGGGGTTCCACTCGGCTAAACATTTTATTACTTTTTTCAAAAAAAAGGCTTAGCTTTTTCGTTTTATTAAACGCTTACCACCTCTTCATATCCTGTCTGTCTGACATTTTGAATAACTGCAAAAAAAAACTTATTATATTGAAATAAAAATAATAATAATGAAAAAATATGTATTTATTAGACTTTCGTGAGAAATTATATTACTATTTAAAATAACTTTAAACCATCGCTATGGCATTTCCTAGCTTGAATTTAACTGAATCTTAAGTGCAGACTCGGTGACGCATTAAACATAAAGCTTTACTAACCTGAATGCTAATTAAAGCTCGGACTTGAATTTTCAAGCAATCAGTATCGAACAATATAGCACTTCCGAAACTCGAGAAGCCTCTGAGGCTGAATGTAAACGTAGCGGCCATTAAAGCTCCCGCAGGCCAACAGCGACGTGACCGGCGACGTGACGATATCAGGCTGGGGTATCACCTCCGACACTGAGGAGCTGGTCTTCCCGAAAGTGCTGCAGAAAGTCAACTCGACCTTGCCCGATATTCGAGAATGCCAAAACTCTTACGAGAAAAAAGTTCCAAATATGTCATTGGTAATATTGGTATCCGCTGATAACAATTTTTGCACTACCTTCCCTTCTAAACAATCTGCGCGCTTCGTAAGTAACCGTTTCTTACATTTCTTGTTAGTTAATTATTTACTGTTTAGTATATCAATTGCGTAAACATGATACTATTTTATTGTATTTTTTATGATTTAAATAATTTTTTAAAGTACGCTGTTGTATTTTCGGGGCGACACAGGTGTTCCTGTAATCACCAATGAATTGGGCAAACCCCGAGAGCTTGTTGGACTCGTTTCATGGATCATACATCCTTGCTCCGTTTTAAATTTGCCTAATGTCCATGTAAAGGTTTCTTCATACGTCAACTGGATACAAACTACAATGGCTAACGAAACGTCTCATTAAGAATAATTCCTTATGTATAAAATTATATTAGAATAAAAATGCTATATTAGCAGCATCTCTTGTTCTGTTCATTTCAAAGAAATCTAAAATTTATACAAAAGGAAGAAAATTAAGATTTCATCATGTCAATTACTGTCGACTCAAGAAATTTAATTTTACTTCTTGAGAAAGCAATCACAGACTGACATTTCGAAAGAAATTACTAAACTTTTCAGTAAAATTTCCCATAAATACAGTAAAAATTACAATACCGACTGGCAAAATTTACTGTCTACTATTGACAAATTTAGCTGAAAAGTTTAGTAATTTCTTTCGAAATGTCAATCTGTGACAACTTTCCCAAACAGTTCAGCAATTGTTACTAAAACATTTCTCTTAGTGTAGAATTCCTATTGCGTATATAACGGGAATTAGAATCCGTGTACTCTCTCAGCTATACAAACTCTAAATCTAGTATCACAACCGTTAAATCATATCTTCATTTACTATCTTCATCCATCTGCGATGCTATCTATTCAATTACGACACAATCTTACCAAAATGATATAATTTCTTGACTACGGACTACTCTTGTATACTAAAATTATAAACAAATAACAAAATCTACGAAGAAAAATCTCGAAAAATAGCACAAAATACCTTTCCAAGAAACTCCAACCCCAGCCACATCTGGGTCGATGCCTCACCGAAGCCCAGCCCGGAAACTCGGCGTAATCGCGAAACGCGATTTCCCCACCGACGATATGCCTACATGCGCGCACCAGACACTCAGCCGCGTACAAGGCGAACGGCGCGATTAGTGGTGCGTGGCCCGGGCGCGTCTCCGGGCAACGGAGCCCGGGGCTAGGGGGAGGGAGGGCGGCTCGGCGTGCCTCCTTCTGGAAAAGCGGCTGGACTCGCAAAAGCGAGCGTGAAATCGGTGAAAGAGAGCCCGGCGCCCGAGGCCTCGGGGCGACGTCTTTGAGGCCGCCGCGATCCGTCCAATGAGCCGTCTGAAATATTAAGCGGGGGCAAAGACCCGCGCGCGGCCTGCTATGCCGCTGTCGATGCGGCACGCTCCCGGGAAAAGCGGGCGCGAGTTATTGAGAAAATTGACGCGAAAGTTCGCCGCTCGCGCGGCGCGGGGCGCAGCTGTAAAGCTGCCTTTATCGCTCTTATTTTGCTACGGAATTTTATAGTTAGTAGTAAAAGTCCGTAACGGCGCGAATGTCTGTTACCACTTGTTAATGCCTGTAGCCCGCCGAGTATTTTTATCGTTATTGATCGTGACTTTAATGGCTGCGTTAATGTTTGTTTCGGCGAAGATGCAACTTCTGAATATTTGATCTGAGACTTTCTGACGTTTTTTTTTTTTTTTTTGGGTTTATAATCGCGTTCGAAATTATTAACTCTCAGTTGGAAATATGGCCTTACGAGCGGGGCGAGCAAAGGTGCTTGTGAATATTAATTTATGTGCTTCTTGTTTGGATAATTAGCGCGGGAGAGGCAATTTTTTTTTTTTTCATTTTTGTTTACTGCATATTTTCAATGTCACTCACTATATCATGCGCATATAAAATTCGTACGAAAGCCCAGAGAAATTAATTTGCTAAATGTTCTATGGCAAACGTTATTAAAAGTTTGGTGTTGGCGGACGATATAATTATTCATGAAGTATACATAACTTCTCCACGGCTCGTTGTAAGACGGTCGATTATATAATGCTCGTAGCATAGTTTTCAAAATATTTTCGCGCAAGAATTTTAAGAGCTTTGTAAAAAAAAATTTTTTAAGCAGACTTAACGACACCACTGTACTTTGTCCTCCATACTCTTATATGCATATACGAGTCCGCTTTAAAAGTCTTTTTCTCCCTCGTAAATACAAATTTAAAAGAGAAAGGGACAGTATAGCACTGTATACCTCCGCAAGGTCGCAAATCCATGCAAATCGCATGATTTTTTCAAAAACGTCCTAAGAAGGGGTGGGCCGGCCGCGATGAAAAAACCAAAGAGAATCATAAAAAATCCATAGCGGCGCGCAACAATATCCAGGCGTCAAGTTCGCTCGTCACCGCCGCCTGTCCGAGCTTCTCTACCTCCCAGCGCCTGAATATTTAACGGCGCGGGCGACGCCAAGTCCGGCCTCGCGTGGTGCAGCAGCCACCCCCGCTTTTTTTCGCTGAGCGCCCGGTTTTTCGCGGCGACGCGCGCAGCGCCCTCCCTCAGCCCCTCGCGGGGCGCGCCGTCATGCATTATTCCGTGCGTCTGTTGAATTTTAATTCGATCGAATGTTTACGACGTGCTTCAGGGAGGTCTACATTATGCACCTTGTTGAATATCTTGATAAATTGGCCCACGGCTAGGCGCGCGATTGTTGCGACTGCGGCGCGGCTCTGTGCTGGCATCGTACCGGTTTTTACCTTTATATGCGCGCGTATATCGACGTTGTCGGTGCTGGCTGAAAACGTCGCATGGAGACTTTTCTTTTTTCTTTTTTTAAGGGGGTTCTTCCGCGAAAATTCTCAAAATAGGATAAGACTTATTTTATAGATTGAAATGTGCTGAATCGAATGGTACCATTTATTGTGTCTCTTACCGTGCAAAA
>JAWWEN010043795.1:0-12535 GCA_035582955.1 Sycophila texana
AAAAAGGCAACATCTGATACTCGATAAAATTTACTTTTCTCTAAATATTTGAAAGGTAAAAAATCGAGTTTGGAATCACCGCTCAGATGTTACCTTTTCGAAGCCGCTCCTATACCGAGAAGGACCGCTCCCGAGATAGTACCTTCTTCCACTTAGCCGTGGATATTTATTATACTATCAAAATATGTAATCAAAAAAATTTTATACAATAATTAACAATCGTTTATAACAAAAACAAATATTTTCGCTTATTCACAAGTATCCGGCCAAATACAAATTATGCACTAAACTTAAGAAAAATAATACTGTAACTCAATGAAAAAATTCGAATAACAAAAAAAGGTAACAAAGGTAAAAAGGTAAAAAAGGTCTTGTTTACATACATACGTACATTCCTTCGTGACCCATAACTTCAACAAAGCGGAGTATACATATAATAGCTTTTTGGAATTTGGTCGGATACTTATGAATAAGCGAAAATATTTGTTTTTGTTATAAACAATTGTTAATTATTGTATAAAATTTTTTTATTACATATTTTCATATAATAAATATACATTACGATGATAGACTTGCATTTTCATTTTATATTCTTTATTATTACAAAATTCACTTTGGCCGGAATCTTGCACGCAACTGTATAATTTTTTTAAATCTTTTTAATTCTTTATTATGAAATATTGTTTTTCCACACTTTTTTGCGACGAAGAACTGGAAAGTGACGGAGAATATTCGGATAAATTAAAATAGGTTTAAATACTGATTGGACGCCATTCACCAATCACTTGTGATGATAACGAAATTCAAGAGTGCAGTATTAAAGAAACGGTTTTATTAAACGTACAGAATTTTTCCGCAAAACAATTATTTGAATTATTCATCGATGAAAATATGATTAATATTATATTATAGTCGCTGAAACTAATCGGTACGCGCAAGAATTTTTATCGCAGGGTAAATTTAAAAGAATTATTTTATCCAGATTTTGGTCGCGTTAACAAGATTTTTTCTAGATTGCCTCAAGCAGATAGAGGCTAAAAAGTTACGAGTCAAGAGGCTCGAAAAGGTCGGAAAAAAGGCGAAGGTTTTAAGGGGCTTTCGTATTTAATTTTCTTCGTTGGTACGGCTTTCGCGTGTTTTTTTCGAGCGTCAGGATCCCGATTCTCGAGTGCTTTCCCCCGGTATCTCCGGCGTTTTTCAAAGCTGTTTCAAAACAAATGGAACCGCGCCCAAGTCGTTGTTCAAACTCGTTCGCGACTGGCTTTGTACGAGGGATGAAGACTGTGGGAACGCGTGATTTCGTCGCGCTCGCGTGTTTATCTTTTTATTTTAAATCACGGCCACTGTTATTGCGCGCCGGCTTCGCCCGCCCTTATCGAGTGTTTTTTCGAGGGTGACGCGCAGCGCTGGAAAGGGCTGAACTTCACAAGATTGTCTTTCAAAAGCAATCAAATTTTCTCACACCTCTTTTGGCTTTCTGTATTTTAAGTATTAATAATAAACAAATATTATTATTAACATTTAATAATAATAATAAGTGAATAATGGGCAGGGATAATCATCATATCAGTTGCGTTTATTTGCAAAAGGAAAAGGAATGCATTCATAAGCAGAACTTTAGTCCAATTATTGAGGAAATAAAAAAGAATATTTAATAAATGCATCAATGTCAAGCAGATTAAGCGTAACGCAGATAAAATCAATTCCGTTATCTCCCTATGGCAATCTCTTATCAGCTAAATCTTTAATTCCTCGATTAAAAAAACAGAAAAAGAATAACCAGTTCGTAATAACTGTATGCAGACAACAACACACACATTTTGATATTCAAATGAACAAATTACATTGACAAGTTTATCAAGCTTAAAACTCCAACGATCTTATGAAAATGACAGTCTCTCTGTATTCCTCTCTATTTCCCCAGGTCGCATAAGTACCGTCGAATTTATTCGTCGAGGACACTCGCGGAATTTCTCGGCGTTCAGGGAAAGGCGCGAGGAAAGGGGCAGAAAAAAACAACGAGGGAGTAGCGCAGGAGAAATGAGCGCGTGCCGAGACAGAAGTCTCGGGGATCAGCAGATCGCGCGCGACCCTCTGCGGAAGATTACCCAGGAGGGCCCTCCAGCAGCCCTTAACACGAGTCCCGCGCACGCGTCTTCACCGCGCGTGTACTATACGCCGCGCGCGCTTAAAATAACACGCGGCGACGTCGTCATTTTATTATCCGACAAATAGATATAGGTATTTCGGTGGAGGACTAATCCCGAGTAATGGCCAACTACAGAGAGAGAGAGAGAGAGAGAGAGAGAGAGAGAGAGAGAAGGGGAAAGACGCCCGACGCGAGATGAAGAGCGCTACTCTATTTTCATTTTTACTCAGCGCCTCTGATAGGGAGACGGCGGGTGGCACGTACTTTTTTACCGTTTTCTTGGCGTTCGCTCTCAAAATGCCCCACGGATTAATATCGCCACCTTTTAGGAATTAATCGCCGGAAAAAAGCGTCTAATGCAGAATTGTGTTAAAACGATTCTTATATAATTTATCATCGTGAAATTTAAAAATAAATAATTATAACTATTGCTAAAACATTGTGTTTTTATTAATTCTTCCTCAAAAGTTTCTATACGTAGTTTTTACAATGTTAAGAGGTATATAATTATGAATTACTATAACTACCTATAGAATAAATTAAAAAAAAATTCTTTATTTTTGTATTAATTATCTAAAGATAAATTAGTGAAAAACTAGACTATAATTATAGTGAAATTTCACTAAAAATTAGTGAAAAGAACTCTACCATTTAGTTATTAGTCGAGCAATTTCGACTAGTTTTAACTGATTTAAGGTGGCTCCGGCGCGAAGTGCCGTTCTATACAGGGCCCTAAAAAAATTCCAAATTTGTTTTCAGTATAATTTTACAAAATTCCAATAAAAAGGGATCAGTATCAATTGTTACGTATACAAACGAGATAAGTTATAAATAATATTTGAAAAACAAAAATAATAGTCAAACGGTTTAATTGTTCGCAGGGGAGTAGTCATTGGCCGCAATGATAGTGATTGGCAATTTTTTATTAGTTTGTATATCTATAGCTGTGCCAATCACTATCTTAACCAGGGCCAATCACTCTGTTGTGTCGTCTGCTTCAGGTGCCAATCACTATACCGTTTACCCCTATATAACCTATTCCAATGCTTTGATTTTATTTAAATATTAGAATTCTGTTTTATTTAGTCCGATAACTGTAGATTTTTTTGCACGGCTGTAACCTTCAATTAAAAATCTACAAATTCGTTTTTGTTTTGCAAAGATCTCATGGATTTTCATTAACAGTTAAGATAATTTCAACTATTTCCATAATAGTCCAGTCGGCGTACGAAATGGTGTGGTTTCGGCTTGTTGTAAACCACACTTTTTTACCTTTACCTTTTTTTTACCTTTTTTTTTTTTTTTTAATCAGTCTCAAAAAATAAGTTCAATCGGAATATAAACCAGCGGAAAGCTGATACTAATGGGAAGTTTGTTTAAATTAGCGTAAAATTTTTAAAAAATATCAAAAGGGTTGCTAAATTAAAAAAAAAAATTTTTTTATGAAACATACTTTGTAGGGATATAAAAAGTACGTAAAAAATTCAGCTTGTACTTGGGACTTTTTTTATGAGAGTTACATTAAATTCAATTTTTCAAATTTTTTTTATTTGGAAATTGTTAATAGTAAAACTATTCGATGCACAATGTGCGGGTTGCATATGTAAATTAAGCATAGCCTGAGCTCTTCAATTCTCGATTATTAAAAATTATTGTTTATACTAACTATATTTTTTGTGCCTCTGAAATATTGAAACAAACTTCCCATTATTTTCAGCTTTCCGCAGGTTTATATTCCGATTGTACTTATTTTTTGGGACTGATTAAAAAAAAAAAGGTTTACAACAAGCCGAAACACTTCCACCTCTTTTTTATAGTCCCCCGACTGGACTACAAGAGGCTTTATTAAAAATTCAGCATTTCAATGTTTATTTTCTCCGTAATTTGTCCGATAATATTTCACAGTAATTTTCTAAATTTTTCTTATGGATTTTGAAAAAGCGCCGGAGCCACCTTAATCAGTAACTTTTTGTAATAATTCAATAAATAAATAATTATTGGGATAGAATTACTTATTAAACAAGTATATTATATAAAAAGTCCTTTTACATTCCATGAAAAGTAATTGCAAAAGTAATATAACTGTAAATTGACTAATTACACTTAAAATTGGTCTCTCATTTATACAAATGAATAAAATCCTCCGTAAAACAGTGCCCTCATAAAAGTAAGACATCCGGCTCGGGCTACCCGAAGGGAGCATCCGGCCTACGTGGGAATGAGTGGGTCGCTCCTTCGAGTCCGCCCTTATTAAGGGGCTCGCAGTGTTTATCCTTTCGGAATGGCAATCGAGCCCGTCGGGCGCGATATGTGCGATGTATCTCGCCTCGACGCGTGTACACTCGGCGTCCTGCTCCGGTGTGCCACTCGACGAATCGCCCGGCCGGAAAATCTGACGAACATATCGCTGCTGCGCACCGGGGCCCGACCATTATGACAGCTCGCGCTACACGTCACGTCGCCCGACCCGGCCTCGCTGACGTTCTTTCCCGGGAAATCCAATAAACGTGGATTATTCGAGATTGTCTTATCGAACTTTTCGCTTTTGTTGCGCGCCAACCCCCTCGGCCCCCGCGTTCCCGCTAATTAATTTGTCATCGAATGGAAAGTATTGCGTTTTATTGAAAACTCGTATAACTTGAGCTTTAGCGCTTTATTTAATTTCTATTTATTTAATAATTAATAGTAGCCTCACCTGCGCTCCAGTACATACGCATATATTTCATTTTTTACCCGATTATTTTTGACGCGAATAAACTTTGAAATAATTATTAGATAATAATGTTTTAGTAAAAATTGCTGAACTATTTGGGAAAGTTGTCACACACTAACATCTCGAGAGAAATTACTAAACTTTCCAGTAAAATTTGCCAAAAGTATAATAAGTTTTGTCAGACAGTATTGTTAGTTTTTACTGTATTTATGGCAAATTTTACTGAAAAATTTACTAATTTCTCTCGAAATACCAGTCTGTGACAATCTTCCTAAAGAGTTTAGTAATTTTTACTAAAATATATCTCTCAGTGTATCTTTCGTATATTAAACTCATTGATTTTTTTAAGAGAGAACCCTTTGTAATTTTATAAGAATCTTTCTCTACGTTATTTTGTATGCACATTTATCAAAGGTCTTCGACAAACATTGTATTGTTCACGTCTAAAAATAACTTTCCTAAACTTCGTTATCTTTGATTATGTTTTGATAATAAAACATCATCAACATTAAAATACGTATAGACGTTACAAAATATACAGTAAATTTAAAGTAGAATTTTCAAACTTTACTAAGTAGTTTAAAGAGCAGTAAAAGAATAAGTAAAAGAATCCTTTTACGACCGAGTCAACAAATAAACGAAAAAAAAACTGCATGATCATTTCGAATGGTGATTGAGCAAAATGATGCAACCGACGTGAGCATATTTTTTTGTGGAAATTAGCAGTGAAAAGACGGTGGGCGCCTCCTTATCTAATCGACGCTGCAGGCAAACGAAGTCGTAGAAAATTTTTGAACTAAGACGTGCGCCACCTTATCTTTTCATCGCTTCATGAATTTCTGATTTTATATTTGGTACTGTATCTGCGCTGTTAATTCCACCACAGCCGTGACACTGGCCACGGGTTCATCGTTCTATTATCGAGCTCAATTTTTTCGGTGGGCACATCAACGCCGGAGAACAAAAACACGCAGCAATTATTTCGTCGCCAAATGACAAATCATCGGCGATAAGAAGATTAACATCAAATCCTGTTGCGGTCCTTAACCCGCTGATTAATCTTTTTATTGACGAATTGCGAATAATCGGACAGAGTGCATTTTAAGCCGAAATTTTATTGCTCCGACTGATATACGTGAAGCAGAGCACGCACTTATTTCGCACTATATATCGTTTATATTCTGTCTTCTATTGAAATAATGAAGAACTTGTATACGAAAATTTTCAAAACATTAAATTTATTTTTCCTATCGTTTTTTAATGTTAATAGACTCTATGTCGGTAGTTTATTTTAAAATATAAAATCAGTTAGCACCTAAACTATAATACCATAAAAAATGTAAATAAATAAATAATCTAGGGCATCAAAAACATTTTGCATTATCGGCCACATGAACCATTGGTTTTGAGCCACAATATATAATAAGTCGAGTGCATCTGCTTGTAATTCGCAAAAGCTCAATTATCTTATCAAGTCGAAATTCGAATTTCTTCAATCGGAATTTGCGATCGTCAATTTTGACAAGTGCTCGATCAAACTCCGAGCCCTGTCGAACGTCGCCCCCGACCCGTAGAAAAAACGCGCTCCATCCCGAGTGCGCTCGGCGAAACCGAAAAAGGGAGGAAAGCGAGGGAGACGCGAAGAGAGAAAGAAAAAAAATGTATATGGGCAAATAGGAGAAACGCTTTCGGCCGGAGGACCGTTTGTTCGGGCTGGCCGGAGATAAGGCTTTATGGCCCGTCAGTCATCGCTCCCGCGTCGAGCGTAACGATCGTGGCCGGGCGCTGCGATTAGCAGGCGCGCGATGCACACTGCCAACGACGTCCGATTCGGAGAGCGGCGCGACGTCGGGACGCGTGCGTGCGCTTTTTCCTTTTCGACGTCGATTGACGTCACTGTCTGCTCCAGGCGCAGTATTTCGAGGATTGCGGAATTTTTTCCAAAACTCGAGTGGCTATATAATTTTATTTCCTTTTAAAGACTTCCTTTACTTTTATAAGTCGATCAATGGCGCATTTTACTTTGTTGAAAACAATATACATTAGACTCCTATATATACGTGTTTATTGAAAATACTATCATGAAACTGCTTCAAATTAATTTCGATTAATAGGGGAACTCGGGGCATAGTGGACCACCCCATTAAATATGTTGCATTTGGCGTGAAAAACATTTATTAACAAGTTTCATTGAAATTAAAGCATTTGTATTATTTCATTGCAGAATTACTAATATGCTTTAACTTGAATGAAACTAGTTAATAAATGTTTTTCACACCAAATGGAATATATTTAATGAGCCCCCTATGTCCCGAGTTCCTCTATTTAACGCTCATTAATTGCAAACATTTAATATCAGCTCATATAAGAAAAATGAGAATCCCCGTGCATTCGTGCATTGCAAACATCGATGTATATAAAGTAGAGTTATAAAATATCGAGGATGATAATTGAGAATAGATCGTCAAGAACGCGGTTTGTAAGTTCAAGCGGAGCCCCACCGAGACGCAGGAGCGTATTATAATCACAAGTTTAAGCGCGACGAGGTCGATGGAGGGTTCTCGGTTCCGTCGGGGGCGTAAATCAGCCTGATTTTGATAAATCGTCGAGGACGTCGGAACCAACGGCATAATAGTTTAAGAAACCGATGTTCGTTTTCGCATGGGCCGCTGTGACAACCTTGAAGGCTGCAGAGGGTGCGCGACCGATGCTGGCGAGGGGATGATGTTGGCGAATGAGGAGAAATGCTGAATGCGTATAATGTATTCATATTTTTCATGAGACAATTTTTAATGCTTCAATATTTTGGAGAATTTTCTCAATTTTAAAAATAACTTTTGTTGTAAAAACTCGTCTATTCTTTCTAATAAAGCCTTGATGAAGAGTGTCGATAACATCACTCGTCATTATCTAATTTATAAACTGTTTTCGTTCTGGATAAAAATAAAAAACAAGTTAAAATAATAGTTATTTATGCACCAAGGAAGTAAAATTATTACCTATTACTCCCGCGGTGCATATCAAATTTTTCACCCTAACCATTTATAAGTCTACTTTATTTGACAACAATTCAAATTGATAAGTCGAATTGAAGCCAAAATGTGTCTACGAAAGTTAAAATATGTCTGTGAAAGCTAAAATATGTCTACAAAAGTTAAAATGTGTCTGCGGAAGCTAAAATGTGTCTTCGCAGTAAAAAATGTGTTTACGGGGAATAAAATAACTCTCCGGGGAATAAAACAACTCTCCGGGGAATAAAATGTCTCTGCGGGGAATAAAACAACTCTTCGGGGAATAAAATGTTTCTCCGGGGAATAAAATGAGTTCAAAGAATAAAATATGATTTTACTCCCTCTGCAGAGGTCAATAAAGTGGACTTTATGGATGATTAGGGTGAAAAATTATATAACTTGAAAAATCTAATTAATTTACCACATAAACTCTGCTGCATTCACATTCACATAGAATCACAGAATGTTATCTCCATAATAAAGTATATCGCGAGTAACCTTGAATGAAAAAATTGTGATGGCACAAAAAGGAGGTAAAGTCTGCACATAAAGGTATAGCTATATATGGAGCGGGTGGAATTGGTTATATATACGCCGGCATCGTTCGTCATTCCACTCGCTCGGTTCGGGGCGAGAATATTCATAGACTCAACCCCGCTCCCCGTCTCCTTGCAGGAATCGCACGATTTCACAGTCACCCTCGCAGAACGGAAGAAAAAAAGCGGGAAGTTGGAGAAGCGAAAGGGAAGAAGAAGGGGAGGAAGGGTCGGGCCGACTGATATATGACGGCCCGACGGCGCACGTGGGCGCTGCGCGCACCTTGCCTCATGCAATCTGCGGCGACTGACGTCTTCGCCGCAAGATTTGAAATTGTTATGCTTCTTCGAGTATTATCTATTTCAAAGCCAGTGGAGTTTACTTTTACTTTCGGTATACTTTGTATTTTGTTCTGTTATAAAAGTAGCTTTAAATTCAATACATATATTTAACTTATGTTGATGTAGGCATTAAATTTAATGCTATTGTAAAAAAAAAAAACGTATTTAAATATGAAAAGGTCTAGTATGTACATTCGTTAAAATTTGAACAATCTTAAATTTAATACAGATGTAAATTACATCAGAGAATAATTAAATTTTTACTTTTTTTAATGTTATCTATAATGTTTGAGAGCCGGTGGAGTTTACTTTTGATCTTGGATTTTGTATATATCTTGGAGTTTAGATACCAGTGGAGAGGTTGTTTTATTTACGGATTTAAGAAGAAATAAATATTGGAAATTGTGTCTGCTTTAATTTATTAATGAATATATTTCTATAAAAATAACTTCTTTATTTATTAACAAAAATTTACATTGAGTTATAACAAGATACTTTCAATTACTTTTCTTACATTTCTTACATTTCTATTTATGTAATAATTACATACGCATATTCGTTATGAAAGTACTTATGCAGGATTAGATCGCTCTAAATCCTTAATAATGAATGAAAAGTTATTAATAACGAAAAGTAGTTAAAAGCAAAGTAAAAGTAATGCACATACGACTGCAGGAGATTTAATTCCCTTTAATATCAGGCAGTCTGCATAATGCAATAGCAAGTGTAGTCAGGATAGCCAAAGGCAGATATAATTAGCAGAGCCGCCTAATCCTTGGCATAAGTTATCCAACGGAAAGAGGCCGAACGACCGCGTGCTCAGCCAGAATTTCGAATAAAACAGCAAGGTTAATATGCCATTCATTTAATAATATCTATTATTTGTTCTATATAATGAGGGATTAGTCGCGGGATTTGCAAGAGAGTCCGTATCGTGCTGTAACTCTTATTTGTTAGTGTAAATCTTCTTGGATCTGAAATTCATTTTACACTCACCAATTCATCATTGGCACTGTGGCTATCTTTTGCCTCTTTAATCTACCGCAATATAACTGCACTTGCAATATACAATTCTGATTATATAAATAGGGAATAGGGGCATAATGGGCCTTAGCGCGGGGTGGGCTTTCGGGGCATAGTGGGCCAACCCATTAAATATATTGCATTTGGTGTGAAAAACATTTTTTAACAATGTTTTATTTAAATTAAATCATTTGAATTATTACATGGCATAGTATCACTGTATATACAAAAATTATATTAGTAATACTGCAATGTAATAATACAATTAATGCTTTAATTTGAATGAAACTTGTTAATAAATGTTTTTCACACCAATATGCCCTGTTGCGACTTCCTCTAATTGTTTATATAGTATAAAATATTTTATTTTCTATTGTTGCAAATACAAATGGTAAGTACATACAGTATATTTTTTTTATACAGATAAATATCACAATTATAATTTATAAAATTAGGAGGATTATATAGCTTCTATCCTTATACAATTACTGCTACAAAAGAATTTCGATAGAAACTATATACGAAGAAAGTTGAAAAACGAAGTGAATGCAATCTTCATTTTCCCGCGGCAAACTCTCCCGACAGTTTCTTCATTCAAGCCCCGAAACTTAAATCCCGACCGCCTATACGGAATCTCTCTCGCGCGATCTTGAAAGCAGAAGAAAACTAAATCACGCAACGCGAGGAAAGCAATCCCACCCCCTCTAATCAAGCGAGCGCCAAACTCACCTTATACATACACATATGCACTCAAACACACACACACATACACAGTGCCCTCAAACACAAACACACCTACGTGCATACAAATAGGAAAGTACACATCATGCACATACACACAGAGCGTATAGGCACGAAAGAAAAAGAAAAAAAAAGGAGGAAATAACGGCGGGAAGGAGGGTGGAAAAAAATGAGTTCGCTCGCGTGACACGCGCGAGACAGTGACACGCGACGGCAAACAGCTCGGCGTCGGCCGAGAGTGCGCGGCGCGCTCCGCGTGCGGGTGCGGGGGAGAGCGCTCGCGGAGCGAGAGAGTCGGAGCGCTGGGCATGATGGCCGCCCCGAGCGAAAGCGCCGCCCCCCTTCGCGCCTCCCATTGGCCGTGACGTCACGCCCGGAGTGGGGCTCGCGCTCGCTCCACGGAGAGATCCCCCTCCCTGCCTCCCTCTTCACCCCCCAACGATCCGCCACTCGAGCTGTTTTCTCTCACTTTTCCAAACTTTTCCCTTTTTCATTATCTGCGGAAAAATAATGCGAAATTAATTTTGTGTGTTCTTTGCGATTGCCCCGGATATATATACATTTCGGAGAAAGCGAAAGTTTCCCCCGTATAAACGCGGCCCGCTGGGGGGATATCGAACTGGAGCAAACATTCGCGAGCTTTTTTCGGTGCCATCGATTTTTATACGTTTCGCATGTAGATTAAGGCCGATCTACTTGCTCGATCATTTTTTTTTTAATGCACCTGCGGAATTGGCTTTTATAGTTTCCTAAGAGAAAATTTGTCATGATACGCAATGCTGGAGGATAGTGAAAGTATATAAGTATACTTAGGTGTATATGAAGTCCTCAGCGTCGTATCAAAGTAATTTTGTGGATGATGCCTGGGAAAGAAAGTCGCCTCGTGCGAGTCGCATTTCGATCCCTCCCTCCCCACCCCTTTTATGGTGTTTTTGCCCCCGTTTTTTTCTTCTCTCGCAAAGGAGCCCAAGGGGTCCGCGAAAGTTCTTACAAGTTTTACAGGCTCCTTTTTACCTCCTTCACCCTCTATTTCGACAGTCGTTTCTTATTGGATTTTACGAAATACTTCGATTTTACGATCGCGTTTGTTGGAACACAATTTCAGTTTTACAAATTGGGATACTTTTACGACGCTCTTTTACACTTTAGCAGTTAATTAAAAAGGGGGGAAAAGTTGCATTACTGCCGCGGAGGTCCCGGTCTAAACTGTTCCATTTCCTCCTAATTTTCTTTTTTACTACTTACACGCGCACGTAAAATGCTAGTAAAATAGTCCATGACATCTTTAATTCTCCTGCGGTTCCTTTCTGCATTTACGTACAGACTCCACTTGGAATATTATGTACGTAAGAAACATTTTAAAGATCTCTTTGCAAGGAAAAACTTTTATTTACTCGCCTTAATCCCTATTACAAAAAAAGAGAACAATAAAGAAGGGACATGGAAAACACAAGCCGATGTATATACACGCGCGCACACACGAGCCCGGCGCATATTTGCCGAGCGGTCGCTTTCGACCGGATTAGTCACGCGCGCGAGGCGCGCACGCTTATCAACGGTAAAAACCGCTTATCTTGCACGGAACTCTTTATTCTGGATAATCCGCGGCGGCGTCCACATCAATGGCTCGGTTCTTTCAGCGCCGAGAGCGGGAATCAGCGGTGGAGTGGCCTGTACATTACGACGCGGAAAAAGAACGTCTCCGAGCATCATCGTTTATCATATACATATAGAGCACCGTGCGATGCACTGACTCTTGCATGGGTAGGCAATACAATATGTCGAACTCGTTGCTTTGAGTCTTCTCTCTCTTAGTATTAAATTTTTCATAATATATGGTATGTTATTGACGTCGCGGTAAATATATATAATTATATAAGTGCGATTCTACGGAAATAGACAAACAACTGGGGTATTAAAAATAAAAAAAAAATTTTGAAAGTACACCTACGGGACAAGTTTTTCCCGGTTCCTTAGGTGTCCCTCAACATGGAAAAAATCGTGAACAAGAATTATCGAT
>JAWWEN010043806.1:0-12534 GCA_035582955.1 Sycophila texana
GGATCGTGACGTCATCCCCACTTTTCAAATCACTATATCTTTTTTAATAAACATTAAATTAAAAAAAGAAAAAATACTTGTCGATTATTTTTTGATATTCTAACTGACACAGTTCATGAAATTTGATTTTTTTTTTTTGTTCTTCCCAATTAAGCCAAAGTTTCCGTGACTTAATCTTGTATAAAAACCGTTGTACTAATAAATTTAACAAAAGTTCGATTTGTGTACACTTTAATACACATTTTCAACATAAATGGTCGAGACAAGAGAAGACAAAATTAAGATTTTTTTCTCGAGTCTTACGGAAGCCCAATGTACGACACGTGATTTTGTTTAGTCTGCGAAGTAAGCGTAGGCTGCGGCGACGTAAAGCTCCCATTGGCCCCGGGAACGTAAAAGCAAAGTTTTCTTTCACAGCCAGTTGTAGACTCTCGGATGCTTTCTCCATTTTTTTCTCTCTCAAGAATCTTATGTAACAAACGAGCGAAAAAAAAACCTCGGATTTTATACATACGCCGGTCTTAGACGGGGAGGATATAATGCCTGCGGAATTTTAGTACGCAGCCCTTGAATTTTACGTCGCTACGGTAAAATTGGATTTCGTTACTCCGCTCGTAAAAACGGGCGCTCGCCGGAGCACTTCTTTAATTGTCGGGGCGAGCTGCAGAGGGTAGGGGGGTAAAAATTTCGGTGCGCGAGCTCCGATCCCTGGCGAGGAATCTGCTGCCGATCCACCTGCTGGTACAATAACAGTAGCGATCGCTCCTGCGCGGCTCGACGGCCGCGTAAAATTCCCCGATAATTCGAGCGCGCTGTCGAAGGTGCGCGGAGTACTGCAATCCGGTAGGCCGCGCGCGCGCGCCCGAAGAAGAAAGGGGAGAAAAACGAGCGGCGGTGCCGGCGAGCAAAAACCCATCGGGCCACCTTTAATGTCCCGATGGCTCTTCCGCCGGTGACGTAGGCGCCGAATGTCGAGCGCGATGCCGTCAAAGGCCCTCCGCTTAAATTCCCACTCGCCAGATGGGCGTTTCGTCCACGTGTTGGCAGATTACTGCCGACCGTCTCGTTTCTATTTATGGAGTTTTATTGCGACGGCTTCTGGAATGCTTGATGCTTCTCGCGGCTGCCGCTGGGAGAAGAAAACAGTTGAAACTAAAATGGCATCTTTACAGCCAATATGTATATAGAACTGTGCGTACAATGGTATAATCAAGGGGAACTTACATATGTAATTCTGGTTTTATTAAAGCACCTTTACAAATTCATAAAATTAAAAAGATTTCAGTGGTTTTTCAACTTTTTCAGATACTCATATGAACGTAAAGTATTCTACTCTACGTGTTTTTTTCTGATCAATATTAACTTTTGCAGTTTCAAAAAAGATGCTGTGTACTTATCACGTGGTTGGAATTTGCATAATTGCCATATTCAATTTTGCAGGTTCACGATCGTAAGCAATTTGCTAGTTACGCAGTTACGCGCATTTGCCATATCCATTTGCCACATGCAATTTCTTATAAATATGTAACTGCACTTATGGGAACTTTTTTAGATCGCGAAATTTACATAGAGTTTGTGAAAATTGCTATGCTATTTCGATTAGACTAACAAGTTATTTGAGTGTCATGTCCTTCAATAACTGTAACTTGAATGCACGTGAAAATCTTGCCATGCTAATACAACCGCCCTTCGCATACCAATAATCATACATCTCTGATATGCAATTTTTAATCAACTCTGTAACGACAATCTTCACGGTCGCGCGTTTAAACGCGCGCAGTTTTATGAAGGAAGGTCGCGTAATAGTCGCTTACCAGTTTACTAAATCACCGAGGGTTAGAATTACTTTGAACATCTTGTATTCACTGCGCGCTTTTAGCTTCGTTTTAGATTCACTGAAACTTTCCATCAGCGACTAACGTTTGTGCAGGCAGATTAACCTTTTTACAACTAGTCACAATTGAGAGAAACGATGCTGTTACTGCACTACCCAAGAGTTTCTAGTAGTTTACTACCCATGAAAGTACCAGATATTTTCAGTGCATGTAGCTGTGCATGTAAAGCTCTATCAACTATACTACCGAAGGGTTATTTATTTTTATTTTGAGCTGTTTTGAAGCTGCAATAGCAGGAGAAACATGGAAAAACGAATATTTGGATTGGAAATTTGATTTCAACACCATGTAGATTTATTTATAGAGAGAATTTAATTTAACGGGAGTTTTAAAAATCATTTTATTTATTTCACGTGAGTAGTTTTTTTTTTAAACTGTATTATCTAGTCGTTTTGAATCGTTTTCATTTGATATCATTGACTTTCTTATTCTTTTTATTTTGTATCCGAACCTATCACTTCATTTTTCAACTGACTTTTAAAAGTTTTTATTTTATTTCATTCAAAATTATTTAGAAGCACAGATTTTTTGGACTGTCATATCTGATTCGCTTACTTCGTTCACACGTTAAACAAATCATTCAGAAAATCGATTGAATTCTCGTAAACATTGCACTCTCAATGGATCACAAAAATTACAATAAATAACCACTACCCGAATAATTTTTCACGTATTTCTTCATGCGTTTTTTCATTTTGATTTACATTTTATGAATCCTTATCAGCGCATTACTTATTCAAGCGCACAATGTTTACGGAAGCTCGGTCAGAACGATTGAAAGAAATTTAAATTTAAATAAAAAAAAAAACGTATTCCTCATTTTTAGCGCTTACCACGCGGAAATTTCTAATTTTACGTCAACACGCAAATTCAGCATCGCATCAAATTCTCAATGTACTTTGAGCCGGCGAAAAAGACCGTAAACCCGTAGGGGGGAGAGGGTAGATAGCTGCACGGGAGGCATTACGGAGACTCGTAAAACGGCGGGTAGGGAAAAAGAGAAATATAAGGGAAAATTTTCGCTTAACGCGAAAACAAAAGCTCGTCCCAGGGAGGCAATAGTGACGCCATGGAAAATCAGAGCTGATCCCGGGGTGAGCGCGTGAGGCCTTGGGGCCGAGTCCAGGCAAATAACCGGGGTCATGCATCATCCGCACGAGCCTTACGTGGAGGTGTACACGCGCGGCCGCCCGACGAGCACCAGCACAGCCAGGCTTATCGATTTCTCCATGCCAGCGGCAACTGCAGCCCGGGGAGTAGCGCGCCAGTGCTGAAGATGTTAAAGATGTTAACCGCGCTTAATTTGCAGCTTGTCTAATACTTCAGCTACCAGGCTTGCCGGGAATTCGTTAGATGTTAATTTAGATTTTAATTAGGAAGCAAAGATATTTTCGGCGTATTCGCATCATTGTGCGAGAAATATAATTGAAAGTTTCAAGTTATTGAGTAAATAACTTCGAAAAATTATACTTCGATTTTATTATTAAGAATCTGTCGTTTTTAAAGCTCTACAAACTCTTGCAGAACCTGATAAACTTTTGGCATCATTCGTATAGTATTCCGAGTTTATCTGGTTTTGAAAGTTTATATTACTCTAGTACTCTAATAACGGAAAATCAAAATATGCCTTTTTACGATGTACTTTTCTTCGTTAAGGGTGATAAATGATTAAATGAACATACAAAAACCTTACCACTAAACACTCTTCAAAAGATTAAGGCGGTTCTACTGGGAATAGTTTGAATATTGAGAAATTTAATGAAAAATTCTAAACATATAAATAAACATCTTTCAAGAAAAGAGAAAATGTCGATGTAAGATCTTTATCTGATCGTTATATCTATTTAACAATAAATATTATTATAAAAAGAGATACTTTAAATCTGAAGCATGTATATAGTGATCCTGATGTTTCTTTCTTACAAAAGAAGTCGTCATCTTCTCAAAATTGAAGTTTCTCGTAAATATATATGTGTGCATCTGAACACAGAAACTTTGAAGACGACTCGAGACAAAATTTTCAAGATTTACCGCGGTTGGGAGAAAAAGAATCAGACAACACTGGAAGAGAAAGTAAGAGCGATACATTCCCCGCGCAGTAAGTAAGTCGTGCTCCCTTCCATAAAATCGCGACGCAAATCTATTATCGATGTATCATTCATCGCGTAGACGAAAAAAGAGTAAATGATGATATAGTCTGAAGAAGCGGAGCATCATCCAAAAACTCATTCGTGTGATTTATCGAATTCAATTCTTGTACCCGATTTGCTTTTCCGATGAAGCACTGGCATATATACCGCATAAGTTAGAATTGTTGAAATATTCCTTTTATTTTTGGGAGAATGCACGAATAACACCGCGCATTCCGCGCATACGTTGCTTTAATACCACCTGTGAATTTACTTTAACATTTTTCATTGAAATTGCGGAGGTACATAAAGGTCGACTAAAAAGCATAATTATATCATAGCTATAATAATGAGAATAATTGTAAAAAATTCTTTGCAAAAGTACATACGAAAGTAGGTATTATATCTCAATATAAATATTCCGTTCCACGTGTCATCATTTAAATTATCGAAAGTTATTATAAAGCGATAAGAAAAGCTTTATAACACGAGTAAATAAAATTTTGTTAGTTTATTCTTGAAAAATAGTTCCTTTAATGTGGAGTAACATTTAATTATAAGCGCAACAATATAAACAGTAATAACAAGTTCGTTATTATAATAAAATTTAAAAAAAAATATCGGAACAATATTGATACAAAGATGACCACGAGATTACTTGCAGATCTGATATTAAAAATAAAGAAAAATTCGTACGCTCGACGCGGCGTCCAGTGAGCGTCACTGATAAGGGAAAAAAGATAATTGTAAAAGAAGGAGCATATACCCGCTCGGCGTTCAACCTGTTCCCCAGGCCTCCATATAGAGCTGGCGCGCCAACTGCTCCCCTATTCGCGATTTTTCCCGTGACGTCAGTTGGCGAGCGAGCGAGCCGAGTCCGCGCGCAATATTTCGAAAGAAGAGCGTTTTATTCCGCGAGGAAACGGCGGCCGGAAAATTACTGGAGCATTAACTGCACGTGGTTATGTATATATATACCAGGACTGGATGGGTGTAGGGGGGGGGGGGGTGTGCTTCGCCGACGTGGAGCACTCGACGAGCTCCGGAGATACAACAATGGCCAAAGATTATGATAATTGCTTTAAGTGCAAACTTTTTTCCTCCCCCCTCCTTTTTTTTTCGTGCGCGATCGTGGAAGCGAAGGGGAAATTAAGTAAAACAGTTTACGCGCTCGACGGAATCGTTTATTCATTCTCTTTCGTTTCTGCCCCATTTCTCAGAATGCGTGTATTAACTGCCCCAGGGATGGAGGCAGCTAATTTTGATTACATCAGCGCGGAGGCTTGAGATTTTTTAATTGATGCATTCAAGAAGACGAGCCGCTTCTCTCGTTATACCCCCGCGCGGTCTTGTGTACTTAAACTGTTTAATAATACTGGATTCTCCAGTTCGGACGCGCGGGCTACAATATATGGGAATATTAAATTTATTACGCTGCAACTTTCAGAGCTTAAAAAGTTTGCTTTGAACTTGAGGAATGTCTAAGCGCATTTATATAAATTCCAAATAAATTATTCAAGTTCAGTATACGTCCGCGAGCTTTTAAATTATCCCTTGAACTAATTAAAAGTTAGTCTTTGAGAGAGATTCTAGCCTTATTATTTCTCGTTTAATTTAATTACTTCGAATAAATCATTCACAGTGTTGTAAATAAATTTAATTGAAATGTCGTTACCATACGATAAAAGTCATCAGCTGACTCATTGAAATTTACGTTGGATTAAAGATTTTTAGGTAAAACTTAAATGTAACTTTATTGAGGTCTAATAATTATTAGACAGTCGGTTTATAAATAAAAAATTATTCATTTTATCTATTGTAGCGACAGTTAAAATATCTATTATTATAGACCTCAATAAACTTCTTTTTAATTTTTAGTTAAAAATAATTGCTCAGTAAATAATTTTTTACAAGAAACTGGATCTACGCTAGAAGCTTATGTAAACCTTGTCTAACTCGCGTCAATATTTATCGAAGTCAAATCCCAATACGGAAATTGACCAAAACCATTAAAAAATAGTTTAAAAAAAAGCTTGAATTATACTTCAAATTATCTCTCGAACTAATGAAATGTTTATTTTTGAGAGACTTATCATAAAATTTAATATTTCCTTAATTTAAATACTCTAATAAATCAATTACAGTTGTAAATAAGTAAATGGAAATGTCTTTAACGTCTGTAAAATTCGCGTAAAAATGAATTCTTTGATATTAAAATAAAATTTACCGTGTCTCTAATATCGGATGGAGCTCATAAGCAAGTCCCGACGCGAACGAAAGGTACATTCGAGCGCCTGGAAAATGATAAAAACGAAAAAAAAAAGAGTAGAAGGCGGGAGACATGCGTGCCGGCTCTCGGAGTTCGATAAATCATTCGCGGTTATTGGACCCGCGGTAAAATGAAAATTACGTTTCCGCTCGCGGCTCCTCAGCTCGCTCATTGTCCAGGCGCTCGCTAAATCGACCGCCTCTGATTTTTATTTACGCTCGGCCCCGATGACTGTTAAAATATTCTACCGCGACTCGCGACTTCCTTGCCTAAGAGATAAAAGTGAGAAACTTCAAATGAAATCCAGATTTTCATATGTATAATACATTTTTCGTTTAAGAAGCTTCAGTGCGCGAACGCAGTCGAGTGTAAAGATAAAAAGAATTTTCATTAAATAGAACAATAAAAAAATTTTTATTAAAATTTTAGTAAAATAAAAAAAAAAATTTGAAAAGTTGTAAAAAAGTGTTTTTACAGGCTTCAATTGAAGAACTTTTATTAAAAAAGCTATTACACCGTATTGTCCGTTCAAAATTCATCGTCTATCATTCCAGAGCGAATCAAATTGATTGCCCAATTAAAAGAAAAAAAATTGATCACGGGCACAGAAGTTTCACCGACGGTTAATCTATAAATGTCAAAAATACGTGATGTAAATAAAAATGTACATGACGCAGGTCAATCGCATCCCGTCGGGTCTCAAGTGTCGCCATATAAGGATAGGGTCGCTTCATCCGGCGGAATATAAAGTCTCGGCGGAAGCGAATTTTTTCTCGCGCAATGAGTTTTCTCAGCGGTACTGCTTGGACGGGGAGTGGGAGGGTGGAAAAAAAAAATAATAATTCGTCGGCGGAAGGCAGTGCGCGCGGGGCACTCGAAAATCACAATGAAAGTTTTCCGTTTCATCCAGTCGCGCTCGGCCTATCCCCGCGCAAACATCATATAAGACCGGAGAGGGCAGCCGGCCGGGATGTTTAAGCTATATTACTTTTTCCTTCATTAAAGCTCAATTTCGCCGAAAGTATCCTTCGCGCCGACTGCCGCGCGTAAGTGAGGGAAATGAGAACCTCAGAAAGGGGGATAAAAACTGGGAAATAAAGAAAGGCCGGCGAGAGATATACGAAAGAAAAAAGTCGCAAAAAAAGAGAGGAGGGGAAAAATAAAACAAGGCCCGGGTCTGATATAAAGTGCGGAATCCGAGGCTTGAAAATGCGGAGGGAAAAAGCGCCGGCTGGCTGAAAAAAAGGGCTGGGAGAAGGGGGTGGGAGAAAAAGCGCGCAAAAGGGTGGGAAGGCGGGGGCGTAGGGATGAAGGTGCAGCCGCGAGCGCTCAACCGACCATGCACGAGTGCCCGCGGAGTTACGCTGGGCTGGATTACATTGAAATTTCATTTTGTTGCTCGCGGTATATAATGAAAGCGAAAGTAAGTCCATAGCTACGCGGCTCAATTTTTCAATGTTAATTATGACGGCGAGACGATAGAAAACCTTCAAAAATAGCTTCTATAATGTTAAATGAACAATTCCCCCTCTTCGCTTTAATAAAATAATGGTTATAATGCGCAAAGTATTTTTGTTATTTTACCTTGATGCTGGAACAACGAATTGCATTAATTTGAGACTTTTTTTATGAATATTCAAGATTATTTAATTCGAGTAAATCGATAAACGGCATACTTTTTATCGAATTTAAATTAATTGTGTGAGCATATTTTTAGTATTTAGCAAAATACATATGCGCTTAACAAAAATATTTTAGCGCTTTTTTTTTCTTCTGTTTGTTGTTATTCATTGTTATTCATTTTTTCAACGCAAAATTCATTTTATTTATAAAATCCGTGTCTATATAAATATATATTATTATAAAAGAGCATAACAATATGTATGTCGGTTAACACATATACATGTCGTATGTTTATAATTAACAGTATAAGCCAAGTGCTTTTATTATTTGAATTATATTTTATGATTTCTAGGTAAAAGGGATAGAAAAAATGCGATGGAATATTTTATCTTGAAAATACATGTATAGTTAGCTTTGGTATACCAATAAACTCGGTAGCCGATCTTCTTTAATACTACCCTTACAGCACCCTACAACAGCTAATATCGTAGCACATAATACAACATCTAATATCGTGCAGCGCAAGTTTCGTTCTTCTGGCCACGGTCGCTAAGACAAGGATTATAAAGAAATTTATTATTATATTTTTCGCACGCGTTGATGGCCCTATCTCCGTGAGTCGAAAACGGCTGCTCCGCGCTCGGCGGCTCCTTTAAGCGTGACTAACTTTCCGACAAATTGCTGCAACGCCGCTAGGAACAAACACAGATGATAATAGCTCCGCTTGCAAAGTTCAGATTGCAGAAGATACTGTGCTCGCTCGCACGCAAAATTTCCTTTACGCTGATTTTTTATATATACGTAATCCGATAAAATATTAATTTTATCAGCGGAAATTTTTTATTCGATCGCGGTGTTAAATCGTATATATGAAGATTAGATCATATTAAATGATTTGAGTCTCTGACAATGCTTTAAAGGCATGGGCTTTTTAATTGCTACTCTTTTCAAGAGCCTTTTTCTACATTTTTCTTTGTAATGGAAATTTTACTTTGATGAACTTTGAGCCACCTTTCCACGAAAAATTACGCTTTTTACTTTATGCGCGCCGGAACTAACTTTAATGATCAGATAAATCCACTCAACTGCCAAATATAATGTTTTAGCTAAAATAAACTTTAACAATTAAAAAGAAAATGAATAATTTTTCGCTTCGTTCGTCGCCATCATTTGAAGATATAAATACTGTGATTTACAATAATCATATATTTATCCTATTCTATTTTTATCAGAATAATCTTTCCGTGTTCAACAGAGCAAGTTGTCCTTCGACGGAAGACTTCGAGCATTGAGCAGGGCATAAACGCTGAACTAAACAAGGCAATAAGGCTGCAAATAAGAGGCCCCTGCGCACCGTCAGGGGAGCTGGCAGGGTGTCCTCGAAAGGTGTGCCCGTCGACGCTTTAAGCCCATATGGGCCTCAGGTATTATGTTGCTGATTCCGCGGGATTTAGCGAGGCGCGTGCCTCCTCGAGTTACCTCGGGCCGCTTAATGCACACACGTATGGCCGGCCCGGTCGTTACTTAAAGAGGAGCAGGCCGAGCGCCTTCTAACGAGATATTAACGCGTCCCTCCGGCTCCGCCTCGCGATCTTTTCCCCGCTCCGTTTTTCTCGTACTCCGAGTGCTAGGCTACTCGCTCCTTACCTCGGCCGACTGCGCACTTCGGTTTTGCCTGCCAACTCGAGGAAAAGTAATGATTATTTGCTCTTGTTATATGGTGCCTTCCGTTCCGCGCTCCTTTTGCCCAGCTGCCGCTGTAAAGCTAAGCAGGCGTATAAACCGCCCTCCCTTTTCTTATTGCAATATGCTGTACGCTTCGGAGTGCCATCAGTGCATGATAAATCATATAAGGTGAGTAAGGATTTTGTTTTTTTAGTTTCTTCCTTAACGTCTCCAGCGTGCGCGGACAATTATCACATTCGTGAAAGACGGAATTAAATCTCCTTTTTTATACATAATTATTATGCGCGATTGTTTATTAATGCACCCCATGAATATTGAGTGAGGTTTATATTACATATAGGTTACATATATTATATTAAATAAGTATATGGAAAGAATTGTAAGCTCATTTACTTATGTAAATAAAATCTCGAGTACGAGCAGATTTAATGTGCGTTTAAAGGAGGTGGTATTTCCAGAAATGTATTAAAATTTTGAAGACGCTCGTAAAAAGAAATTTTTATACTGGTGCCCGCAGAATCGCGAATTAATTTCCCCTTCAGTTTCCTACCGGCTCTTTGGAATCTTTTCCTCCAAGTTTTCTTTTTGTCTAATTGACGCTCGAGGCGGAAGTAAAGTGCAGAATATATTATATAGGCGGCACAGCTGCGCACCGCCTCCTTCGAATTTCGCGCGCCGATCGTCTCTCTCTCGCTCTCTCTCTCTCTCTCTCTCTCTCTCTCTCTGCTTCTTATCGGCAGTTGCAGCCAGTATTAAAGGTTTATGTCGCCAATGATTTTAGCTAGCAAGAAGTTACTTATTTATGCGACCACCTCCCCCTCTTCCCTCTCTCTCTCTTTCTCTCTCTCTCTATTTTAACGTTTTGATCATTATATATAGGTGGAATTATCGCATTAGGAGGTAATAAAATAAAAGTAGCCGGATAAACGTGTTTTGCCTCATTTTTATAAAAATCGAAATTCCTTTATTATCGTGTGCGTATAGTATTGTTTCTTAGGGAAAAAAAGGACTAATTTGTACATTCACATTTATTTGCTAACGGTAATTTAGTTATATCATTTTTTTTTAATTTTATCCAAACAAATAAAGATAATATAATTATATAAATATCTTTTAAGTGGAAAATAATTCTATCTTTATGTGCATTTCAATTTTGTAAACAATCGTAAAAAACCGTCCTTAGTAATGAAATACGATGAGAGAAAAGGACAATTCTTGTCGTAAAGAAAATTTCTTAACCGTTAAGCTGTCAACGGCTTAAATTTTGTAATAAATTTTTATGGCGTGAAATCTATCATTATCGTTGGCTATTAATAAAACATTAATGACGCTTTTTCTTTGATACATCATAATTACACGCAACCAGGTATATACTTCTACTGAATTATTTTATTTTTTATAATAATCATTCTAAGGACTAACAGTACTTATACACAACTAAATTAAACAATCAAGATTAAAAGAAATAAATAAAACTAAAAACTAAGAAAAGAGATTATATTGAGAATTTGTCTCAAATAAAAATAAAAGCTTATTCCTTTTTGCCAAATAAACGAATACAAATGTATGGTAAAGTCGTGATTCCTTAGAGTCCAGACTTCTCTCTCAATGTAAAAAAGAACAAAAATCTTTAAAAAAATCCAAAATATCAATTATAAAATTATATATAATTAAACTTATTAAATAAATAGAATGATGACGTGATAACGAGTGATACATGCAAATCAGGAAGCTCTTCTCTGGCTAAATTAGAAGGCAAGAAGTGTCGACCCGATGAAACCGGAGCGTCGTCGAAAAAAGTTAAAGCAGAAGAAAAAGTTCTCACTTAGCAAAGTGTAAAACGTTAGCGCGCGGCGCGAACGAAGGGACTAAGGATTCAATTATCCCGCTGCGAATCGCTCGGCGAGCGCGTATTATCATTCTAATAGCGTTTTTAAAACGCCGGCATGAGAGAAAAGGAAGACACCAGCGCCAAGTCGATCGCGATATAAACGCGCAGTTCCGCATCCGGCGGCTTTTTAATCTACCAAATCGCCGTGCAATCAGAGCCGCGGCAAGGCTCTCCGCTCATAATCGCCGTATAATGAGGCCTGCTGCGAGAATGGGCTCCCGCAGTAGGCGCGCCATCATTCAATTACACCCAATTACGCGCTAATCGGCCGCGGCGGAAAAGCGAAGGTGCGAGAGCGCCCCGGTGGAAAAAAGCGGCCCCGCCATATATATACACCGTGACAGCTGGGCATCGCGCGAGCCCCTGCGCATTCTCTGTGCCAGCGACGAGGGTATAACGGGTATATAAGGCGAGGCTCGCGGAAAGCGCGCGGCAATTAGCCGCGGGAAACCGGTCCGCATATAAACTGTCGGCTTTTCCGCAAATCGCGGCTCGGCCCTTTTAACTCCTATTTCAGGCGACGCCTCCTTCCCGTTTGACTGCTTTGACGGATTGCACGCTGTCAGCTCTAAGTGACACTTTCCTACGAGTCCCGCTCGACTTGACGGTAGACACCCGTGATTAACTGGATAATCCTCTTGCGGGCTTCCTTTTGTATTGGCGAGCTGACGACTGATAGACCGTCGCGAAAAATCGTTGAGTGCACTTCAATGATGTTTTGTGCTTATCGGGATCGGTGGATATACTGTTATGAATTTGATTATGCTTTTTTCTTTTTTTTAAAAAAAAAAAAAAAAAGCGCTGTGCGGGAAATACAGTTTCTCAGGCTTTTTTACGAGCGCAAAACATCATATTTTTTAACGCATTTTCCGCTAGTCCTCTCTTAAAAAATGGGATGGCAGGATGTTGTGAAGTATTTTAAAACGCGATTTGATTGGCGATTTATTTACTCGCTGTAAACTCATATTTACTCTCTAAATCTGAATTAGTGAAAATTCTCCGATTTCACTAAACTTAAGTGAATAGTCACATATTCCTAGT
>JAWWEN010043817.1:0-12533 GCA_035582955.1 Sycophila texana
ACGGTAAACTAAATTTTTTCCACGGTGAATGTGATTTATTTATTCTTATTTATATTATATTTCAAATTCAGCAACTTAAGTTGTTGCATTTCGTGGATTTCCCTCCTTAAAACCTACTTACTTAGCTCAAAACGACCAACAAATTTATTTTTCCAAGCGAAATTCAACGCTGCAAGATAGTGTGACAAAAATGTTTTCAAGGAACTTCTCTGATACCAACTACCTAATCTTTCATAAAAACAAGAAACTCGGCCGCCTACAGTAAAGCCGTGCACGTATATAAAAACCAATCTAAACTTTCACACGAAAAGTGGCTTCATGCTCTCCCCAATTTCCCGAGCGACCGCGCAAAAATCAATATGCCGGCGCCAGCGAAAAAAAAAAAGAAAAAAAGGCCACAGCCACCCGTCGGTGCGGTAACAACGTATACACTCCGCGGGAAAGAAAGAAAAAGAGAGGACTATAAATGGGAGACGAGATAAGTAGCGGCTCGAGCGGGTGTTTACCCCGCGGGTGTAGCATTTCATTCCCCGTCGCTTCGCTGGCACAGTGACACCATCGCGCAGTAATTCAACGATGACGTGCGTCGGATGGGTTTCCGGCTCTCTCCTCCCGTCGCGAGTGAAACGCCGGGATCGACCGGCCTAACGAAATATTGATTTGTTCGTTGTGGGGGTGACTGGCGCGCCGTCGACGCCAGGGGTAGATAACGCCTTTTTTTCGAGCGGTGCGTGCAGGGTGCTGATAATTCGAGGGATTCCTTCGTATAATGATGAATGGGCTGGGTGATACGACTTTATTTGCTCCGTCGTTGTTTTTCTTCGAAATGCTGGTTTTATGGATGTGCTTGCGTCAATACCGGAATTATGAGTTATTGGGATATTAATCTACATATATTTGGGGTGGTAAAAGCTGTTGTATATCGTTAAAAACGAATATTTTCCTGGAGAAATTCGAGAGATTGATATTTTAAACTTTTTACTCTACAGAGCTATACTCTACATTTTGCTTTATTTAATAGCTAATTTTATTTAACTTTCATTAATATGATAGAAATAAAAAAGAAAATAGTCAAATTTAAGTTCTTACGCTCTTGAAATACTTTACTACAAAAAACTTGTTAATTAATAATGGAACATTTTTCTTCTTATAACACTTTTTAAAACTAAAATGTTACTTTTGATGCAATAATACTGACTTTACAAAATTTATAAACTTTAGTATGAAATGAATTTAGAAAAATGAAATCATTTTTTTTATTCGACAAACTCAAACGGTATATCACTAAACTTTGTTTATATACTTGCATACGTATTATTAAATTTAGCGTAACAGAGCGTAATCACTCGTTTTTCGTCATACTTCGTGCCTCATTGACTTCAAACAAAGAATTCCTTAATTGACCCGGACCGCGAGTTAATTTTGTGAATCACCCAATGCAACAATTGCGCACAAAATAATTTCGCGCGTCTCGATAAGGCATTAAAACGTAAACGTAACGTTATGCAACGCCGTGTAAGTGTGCGCGGATATATAGACGCGCAAAATATTGCTTCCTAATTATGACGCAGTGCGTGACGTGTCCCGGTGAAAAAAAAAAACGGAGAAGCACGCGAGTACCGCTCGCCTGAAAATTGCACGATAATCAAAAGTATCGTCGATCCAGTATTCTGGAGCAATAATCTAACCGACGCTGCAATTTCTTCTCGGTTTATCTGACCGAGCTTCGACTATTGAAGCATAAAATGCAGGTTGCGTTGATAATAAAGTAGGCTGAGCCGGAAAGAATGACAGGCCAATTTATTTCGCTTTTAATTGCTTACATTGTATTTCAACGTCGCGAGCGCAAGAACATTTTTACGAGCTTTTTGAATGTCGCCTCGATCACGTGACGTCAAACGCGTTCCAAGGCCTCGCCTCACAAGAGTTTTCTGTTTATTAATAAAGCAAACTTTAAAATTGTTCATTCAGAACCTTTTCGTTGACTTATTTAATCGCTGTATCAATAAATCGAACTTATACGAAGGTTTTGCTGTAGGAAAATTGAGGCTTTTAATAGTACATTTTCTATATTAGTGTAGAAAAGTAATAACAATACCCACGATGGTGAAAAAAAATTGTGAAAATAACTGTTTGCAAGGCATACTCGATTAGGTGTAGTTACGTACTATCTTAAAAAAAGAGAAAAGGAAACTATATTTTGTAAGAAAAGATTCTATTACTTTACTCAACATCTATTCTGTGCTGAGATTTTAAAAGAATATTTAAAAATATATAAATAGTTTTAGTTATTATTCTGATATTTTTAATAATTGCTGCGAATAATTTTGGCTTTTACCGGAAGGTTTATATTAAAGTGTTATCCGTTGATGATAGCAAAAGAAACTGCATTTAATCCCATCTAAAAATGAAGAAATATATTCTGAAAATGTACAGACGCAGGTTCTGTTTTTATTGAACTGTAGGAGATCTGATAAGCATATTCCACTAATCTTTAGTCGCAATTAAAGCTGTAGTATATCTCTTTAACGCTTATCATCGACGAATTGCGTTATTTCTTTATCGACCCGAATACGGCATAAATCCTCCTGCAATTCGCTTTGACGAATGACAAAAAAAAAGATCAGATAATGTAGGTATATAGCAAAAGGAAGAAAACGATCGTTTCGAAGCCTCATCCAGGGCTTCCCGGTGCCATTATACTCGCGAACAAGGGAAATCCCACTTGAGCAGACGAATGCGCCTCGCCGAACATTAACTATACGGCCGCACACTGTAATATGCTCGCCGGAATAGAAGGGGAAGACGCGAGCGCGTTTCTCCCACGGCCGATCTGTCTCCTTTCGCCTCGCACTTCCTGTTCCCTCGTTACTCCCAATTAAGTCGGCCAACGCCTCGACTCTTTTCGCCTACTCCGGCTCCAGCTGGAGCAGATGCGATTGCGAGACCCCGGCGTTGATAACTCGCCGCTTCTTCTACCGTGATTATTATGTAAATTACGGTTGCGTTATTACCTATTATATAAATTTTGATAATGGCACTCGCATGATAACGATTAGTCAACAGAATTTTATATATACTCTCTTTGTTTGTCTTGCTATCGACAAACAATAAAGCAGTATAGAAAAGAAGTTGTTCACGGATCAGCTGACTAAAAAAATTTATCGCGTTGAACTGAATATAACGTTAATTAGAGTCGTTAAAAAATCTAAAAAAAAAATATAATAAAAAATCCAGGTTTCAGAATCGCCCGCAGCCAATTCGACGAAGCGTCTTTAATCAAGCATCGATGTGATCGTGCAAAAGCATGCAACGGCTTTCCGGCCACTCTTATGGAAAATAACGTGAGACCAAGGCAACTTAGTCACCAAGTCGGATTTCAAAACATCGATAACCGCAGCGTCCGCGCATCATTCGCCTATTGAAGTGTCCGACTTAGGGCTTATATATATGTAATCAACGTATTTCGTATTTCTATACGCAATTTAGATTATTAAATTCAAAGGAAGGAAATTGAAATAAATATAATTTTAATAATTACTTTCCATTCAAAATATATTTAAAGTAAGAAAGATACAGTCGATCATGTTCGGTCTACCTTCTTGCTTGTAGGTTTAGGGTACGTTATTGCCGTTTTTTTTTAGACTTATAAGTATAGAATAAAGGGAAATCTTAAAACAATGAAATTATTTCAATTTAGCCATTGAATGGTTACAATGCAGCGCACAGCATATGTGCAAACCTTTGGAGGTAAATACTCAGTGCCATATGCTTCATAAAAAATGTTTGCATTCATACAATAAAGTCTATATTCGAAAACGAAAAAACTGCAAGTTTCTGTTTGCAGTAGATTCTAAACTGTTATTTCTTGAATTTAAAAGAGTAAAAATTATTCGTTCATTATTTAAGAGAAACATTATCGAAAGAGAAATATGCGCAGATTATTTTAATTTTAAATTAGCACATTGAGCTTGCGAAAAGCACATTTCAATAAGGACCTATTCTAAATGACCATTTCTAGAGCACTAAAGTAAAATAAATTCTTCCAAAACCTAATAAATATCGTTTCACATGAATGATACCGCAAGTTTCTCAGGTTCTGGAAGAGTTTACTTTCCTCTAGTGCTTGAAAAATGACAATTTAAAATAAGCCTTTTTGAATAGGCTTTTCTTCGATCGCGGCCGAAAATTCTTCGAGCGACCCGGCCCACGTTCTTCCTAATCAATTTTAATACAAAACGCATATCGCGAGCGAGTGCATGCATACGGTGTTACGCAAGAGAGCGAAACGCGTCGCACGTGCATGTATTCACGTTGGCGCCGCCAGTAGCGCACACGTCGCAGAAAGGGCGGTAGCGCGTGTATCGCGAGGGAAGGCCCACGTATACGCGACTATGCGCGCTGCGCATGCGCCGACTCGGTTTCGCGGTCAACGCGCCGGCGTCTGCAGCTCTTCGCGCGCCTTTTTTTTTTGCAGCCGACGCCAAGCCGCGTTCCTCGCGCGCCTATTTCGCGGGGCTTTTATAGGCTTCTCCCCGGACGGAAATGCATTGTGGTTTTGAGTTTACTGCGACGCACGGTGACCACTTTTCTGGCTTGCCGTTTGTAATGAGCCGTTTTAGATGTAGTTATTCTATTGCTATTACTTGGCCCATTTTTACAATGTTGACTTTGCATCGTCGGTGCGCAACAGTCGTTCTAATTTGAATTAATTATCTTGCGAGCGTTGCATCGGGTTTTAGGGAGAACAGAAGGAGAGTATTATACTTCTAGCATTTCTCTTAATAATTGCGTCGGTTGCCTTTCCACGACGCCTATGTATAAATAAATGATTCATCGTATGTTTCTTCGAAAAATCGCGTTAATTTCTTTCGTCAAGACTGTGCAGCTTGCGATGTAAACATTGTACTCACTTTATTGCTTTCCCAGTAGCGCGGTTGACTTTTCCAATTTCCACATTCACGAGCGAGCGCAATATTCGCTTTTTTTATCGGAGTAATAATTAAATTTTAATTGTTAAAGATACATTTGGAAGATTTTCCTATAAGGCAATTAAAGCTAAATCGTTTCATATGAAAATGCATTAAGCGCTCGGTGCGGTAGTGTGTGATGAAAAAATGTTTACACTGTCTCGGTGCGCCGCTTTGTTGCAAATGATTTCATATCGTTTCATAAATTCAACGGGCTTGCCATAGATTTTCTTTCAAAACTGAAACTACAAGCCGTTGCCCGACTTCGTTGCGACAGCCAAGTTGTCTTTCTTACACACGTAAGTATATAATATGTATGTACGAAACCACCTGTCATGACATCTCGAGCGTAAACAACAATGATCCAAACGTTACTTTTAACACTTTTGCCATTAAGGGCCAAAACAAGAGGAGGGAATTGCATCTGCCTTTCATGACGATCGGCCAAACGAGTATTTCGCACTCGATTGCATTCTTATCAATTATGCCGCCGGCGCTGGATATTTCGAAGCGGCCCCAGCTGATGCAAAGTGAAACAGTAATTAATGAGGAAATTATGCGGCGTCAAGTTGCATTTCTCGTTGCTGAATTACTCTGTAATTTAATGACGCAATTCTGAAATTCGTTTGCTATTTCATTACGGGCTAGGCGATCCGATCAAATGTAAACGCCGCTTTGCGTCACAAACGAGTTTACTTAGTCACCCTTTCGAAAAGCAAAGCTCGTCACATATCATCACAGAGATATTAGATTCCGTTATCTGCCTTATCGCTTAAATTAGTTTAGCGTGCAGTTGAGTACTCGCACACTCACTCAATGTACTCATTTCTGGGCTAACTCAGTTATTTCCTTTCGTATATATTGGTACTCGCGAGTAGCGTGTATATACACACATATACAGCGACGCCATTGGTCCATCAGCCATAGATAGGGGAACGGAAGTTACCAGGTTAATTATCGGACAGCATATAGGTAAGTACAAACGTACATCTGCCCAGCACAATTTAAAGAAAAAGTCTATTTACATTCTTATACACATTGTCTGGAGAGGGTTGACTCACCGGCGAATTATACAGCGTCAGGCGGGCATTCCGGAAGATGAACGCGGCAGGTAAAGTCCCGTGTATCTATACACACACAGTCCGAAGAGAGCAAAATGTAAAAATCCCCCGACTGTGTGTCCCGGCGTGCCCGAGCTCTCCGTTGCACGCGGATATAGGAGGCAGCTGCTGCGGTCGCGTAACCTAGCCGTAACCGACACACCGCTCGCGCTGGCAACAGCGCCGCCAGGGGGCCGCCCGAGCAGCGGCGGCGGCGGCGGCGCCGATCGAAAGCCGCCTGTACGGGCGGAGTGCCGGCACTCGGAGCAGCTCAGTCGTCGTTTGCACAATGGCGCGCACGGTTGGTCTCTCGTCTCCCTGCTGCCGCCGTCGTTTCTGAGCGGAGGTACGGCCCACTGCGTTGGACCGTCCGTAGCGCGAGATCACGTCATCGCGTCTCCTCAGCGCACAAGCTACTGGCTCGTTCGCGCTAAGTGAACAGCTCCTCTTTCCGTGCAACGTCCAGCGATTCAAATCGCGCGTACCACGTCGAGGAAGAAGAGGAACCAGCAGAGCAAGAGGATCGCGCGAAAAAATTTCCAATTCTTTCGGGCATACCAATACCCGGGGGTAATTAGCCTTTTTTTCGAGCGGACGGCGGTCGCTAACAACGTCATTGGAGCCAACGAAGACCACCCCCGTTCAGGAACGCACAGGCACACACAGACACGAGGTAATATATAGAATGCGCTCGCCCTTGCCTCTTACGTACAGTTAGAAGCCTTTTTATACTTAACTTGCTAACACCGCGTCGAGGAATGCAGAAGCGCGCGAATTTGCGGAGCAGCGCTTGCGCTCTGGAGTTCTTCCGAAGTACACGCATGCCTCGCGTTCTCTGCGGTTTAGTATTTAATCTTAATGACATTTTGATATCACAAAAGCAGTTATATCAATAAGATATTAGTTTCCTGATGATATGTACATTTTGCAACTTGCTGTTGCCTTTGAAAAGATGACATAGAAACGCTTATAAAATGGATATCCAGACATCCCGCGCAGTGTTTAATCGATTCAATTTTTCAAGAGGCATTCTTACGCCTGGCCGAGCTTGCGCAAGCTCTCCGTCTGTTAAAACCGCCACTCTCACTCGAGCCTGCTTTTCCGTCGAGTAGTTCGCGTAAAGAATGTCGGTCAAGTCGTCGTCGCAAGCTCCCGGGCGAAAGCACCGTCCGAGCGAGTAAGCGCAAGACCTTCGAGTTTCTCGAGGAGGAAAAATGTAAGAGTATCGTAAACACCACGCGAGCCGAGACTCGAATCGAGTTATTGATCGAATCAATTGGGGGCCGAGCACGATTCGCTTTGCGACAGTCTGTCTTAAAAGCTCGCGGAGCTTCTTGAGGAATCAGAGTGTGAACGGGCGCGCGCGCTAATAGTGCAGCGGATCCAAGTGCATGTGCCAGTGTGAGTGCGGATGCAGCTGGGTGCCTCGAAATTGTGGCGCGAAATAATCTTCGGCGCTAATTAATCTCCGGCCGCTCGATGGCAGCAATGACCTAGAACGAAAGCTTCATCAGCGGTAATCGATGCAAGCTCTCCGCGGTACACCTTGACAAATTCGCACGTGTCGGGACGATCGATTGCTCCAAATTCACTCGGGGGAGGTTAGGTCGGCCAAACAAAGCCCCACCTCTTCTACACCCCCCCTCCTCCTCCCCGCTTCCTCATTCGCCGGTAGGTATGTGGGTTTATAGACGAGCGGCTATTTACCGTGCCCCGGAGAGCTTCGGCGTTTTGAAGAAATAAAGAGGAGCGGACGGGGCTTCCGGCGGTCGAGCGTATATTTCGCGCGGTTGCGTCAGTGTGTATACGCGGATTCGCCGGCTTTAAGCGCCTCGCTCGCAGCCAGTGGGAGCTCTGGCGCCATTTTGACCTTAGCGAAGGATATCGGCTATCTCGCGCGGCTGCCGCGACGAAGCCGATCTTTCTCATGAGCGGAGAGCTCCCCCCGGTCGTTTCGTCACACGATGTGCCGCGTACCGTTTCGTTCCGCTCGCCCAATTTCATCATGTTTCTCTTGCGTGTATAACGCGACGCCTCGCTCCTTCTCTCTCCCTCGCGTTGCTCCGATTCTCCTTTTATCGTCGCGCTCGCTTCTCCTCTAGCCGCACGTCGGATTCTCTTTTCTTTTCAATTACGCTGTGTGTGCCTCGTTCCTCGCGTTGACGCTGACCTTAAGTATCAAATTTAGCGAATAAAAGTCTTTGGGAATTTCGTAAATAGTGATTGACAACCTTGCGGCTTCGACTTTCCGTATAGAGGTGTGTCTACATATCGAATTTCTCGCGTCGGAAATTTTTCTCCTTCGGGAGAGCCGCCGTTAAAAGAAGTAAAACGGGTCGCGAAAATCACTGTTCGCTCGCGAATACATCGAAACGGCAAGATGGAATTAAATAGTCACTAAACCAAGTGCGCAACTATTTTAAAGTAGCGTTTACGGAGGACTTTCGAAACATTGTCATGGATTGAAATACGTTTCACCGGGGAAATATTGTAGCGCACACACGCTCGCACAATCGGCCGAGTTGTAAAATAATTTACAACTGTCGGGATAGCTAACAATTTGAAGCGAAAGAAAAAAAAATAAAGAACCGTCGCGAAACAAGTGGCCGCGGGGGAAGCACCGACGGCGCGCACGGCCCTGAGTTTTGCGCAAGTGCGCGCGAGGCTGCGACGCTGCAGGAGGGGAATCGCCGCGATAAGGTCGCGCGATTCACGCGGGCATGTCGCCTCCCGCGTGCGCCGCAGCCTCTCCGTTCTCTTCCCTCTCTTTTTTCACGAAAATGCTTTTATTTATTTATTTATTTAAATCATCTACGAGCAGATTGTCCTCAATACACTATAAAAGATACAAATGTGAATGCAACATTTAAGAATAAACTTAAAATCGTTAGAAATTCATTATAATCTTCCCTTAGAGTTTGTTTATTAATTATTTCATTAAATTAAAAAAAAAATTAAACGTCCATCTATCTTCTTTCAATTCAATTCAATTTTTCTCACGTCACCCCCCGGAATGGGAAGCTGCTCGCGCGGGAAAATTTTAAATTGGGGAAAACGTGATATCAGCTTCCGAAAACGAGTCATGAAGCGGCGACCTCGCGCGTGAGCAATCGATGACTCGGCCGAGCTCCGAGGTCAGGTGCGTGCGAACATCGAAAACGAGCGGCGATGAGCCCGAGCGACTTTGTCGCCTCGTCGATGCGTCACCTACTAGATGAGCCCCGCATAGGTGCACGCGCGTGCCTCGGTCACGTAGGGATGTGTACACGCACCTTCGAATTGAAAAAGTCCCACGCTGCCACTCGGCTTGAGAGATGATACCCTCTTCGCGTGTGGCTACAGCCGCTTGTTTATTTCTGCTTTTGCGCAGCCTCGCTTTCGATCTACCCTTTTTTTCCTTCTTATCGCCGAGAGAGTCTTCGCGAAAGTTTATTTGTAAAAGAAATTCAATTAGAATGTCTGGTTTTGAAATGACACTTTTTATCTTATCGCGATTAAGATTTAGTTATATTCCGAATGAAATTATTTCGGCTTAAAAAAAAACTGTCGCGACCATATTATGAGCATTATTATTATTATTTTTTTTTGGTCGATTTCCCCCGAATGAACTTGAATTTTAATAAGCAGCTCTCGGCGCGCGATCACTTTAGAAAGGTTAGCGAGTCAATAAAAAAGCTTTGTCTCATTCGGCGATCGGCGGCGGGTGGTTGCGAAAATTCGCCGCAGAAACGCTTCGGCGTTCGTGTGAGAAAGAGTCGAGAGAAGAAGGAAAAAAAGAGAGAGAGAAGTACGAAGCCGAGAGAGGTCGAGCGAGCGAGAGGAAAAAGAGGAGCTCTCCTCCAGCAGCATACCCCTGACCTTAGCGAGTCCTCGGCTGCCGCCGCCGAGAAGCACATTGCATAAGAGGCCAAGCGGACGGAATGTCGAAACGCGGCGCGCATTTGCTTTTGAAATAATGCTCGGGAGTCCCGCGTCGGTGTGTGGCGCGGTGTGCGTGCGGAGCGCGCCTCATCGCCGGCGTGGAACTGATCGCGAGGAAAACCGATCGCGTTTTTCCCGCAGCGGCCCCCGAATCTTTTTCCGCGCACCGAGGAAGTAGGAAGCGCCACGAGCGCTTCGTTCCTTTTCTTCAATCGTCGCAACCTCGAATTTCCGAGAGCCTTGAATTCGGAAATAATGAAGCGTCGATTTTGAAACGGAATACGCGCGCTCGTAATGTGCCGCTTGTGAAACGGAGGAAAAAAAAATCATATCTCACGGAACGAGGCGAATTCGTTACAGCGCTACTATTACCCGCGCAATTATTTCTATAATGAGTCCGGGGAAGGGGGGGCCGCGGCCCGTTGCATAAAAATTGTCGCGCGCCGCTCTCGACACGTAACCGATCGATGGCTGCTTCTTTTTACCATCTCCACGTATCTTCGCACGCGTTTCCGCCTCGTTTCTTAAAGTGTCCCCCCCCCCCCCCTCGTGTCACCACGCCGTTGCGAAACTTTGCAAAAAGCTGACGTATCGAAGGGTCGTTGCGAAGGCCCGCGTGTGTGTACACGTACGTACGCGTGTGCAGCGCCGTTGCACAAGCGCCTCGTAACTGTAGCATTTTGCCTGGTGCACTATCTTTTGAAATGCCGTTTTACAACCGGGAGGAAAGCGGCTTTGCTGCCGGGCGACACTCCCTTATCTAATGGTCATTTTTGTTGCACGCCTCGGTATATGACAATCGGGGGTGTCGCAACGTCGCGTAGTCGCCGGCTTTATATTTATACAGCGGTTCGAAAAGTCGGGCCACTGACCCGAGAAGTATAATCTGTACGATTCTATACGAGCAGCCGAAAAAAAGGCCTTTGTTCTTATATCTTCGCGCTTTAAGCATCGACTTCCTAATCACGTTCGTTTCACCTGACTACCATTAATGTTTACACTCACAACTGCGATAACTGTTTTAAAAGTCCGCACTCATTTAAAGCGCGCAATAAAGATCGAATCGTTAAAATTTCATTGAACCTTGAGCGCATGAGTCTACATAGGCTTGCATGAGTTTGCAGCATAAGAGCCTCATATGATGCAGGAATCGGTAAATATGTCTGTCCGGCTAATGAAGCTGCTGGGGAAATATGGGGAGGAGCCGCGGGAAGGGGCAGGGGAGGGGGTAGGAGGGGGACCCAGACTTCAGGTCATATTCTACGGTTAGTCAGACTCGGGGCTCATTGTTAACCGGTCGTCGCTCTTCGCATTTCAGGACCTTAAAGGACACGAGGAAGGCGCGGCCGAGCCTCGTCCAGACCAAGATCTCTCTCCGTCCGCCGGTATTCATTTACACACCGGCCCACCGACCGCACAACACTTCATCCCCATAGTGTACAGCTCAAGAGTCGTCATCGTCATCAAATTTTTCTACATGCCTCATACACAAGATACTTCCAAAGTGTGTTCGTGTGATAATAATTTATAAGTAAAAAAAAAGAAAAGAAATAAAAAATCTCGTAAGTTCAGTGAAGCGGCTAATCTCAGTGTCGATATATCGTAAACGAGATACTCGAGTGCTAAGGTGCGTGCAAGATGAGAGTGGCTACGAGGCACCAGCACCCCCTGCATCTTCAGGTGACGCGCACGAACAACGGCAAGTTCCTCGTCAGCCCGGAGCCCCAGCTCCCGCATCACCACCATCACCACCACCATCACCACCACCACCACCAGCAGAATGTCCAGCAGCAGCCGGCCAGTCCGGACGAGGTGGCGCCGGTCGCTCCGGTCGCCTTTCCCAGCTGCGAGCCCAACGCGCCGACGCCGGCAGATCACCAGGGACCCACCCTGCTCGGCGACAGGTTCCTCATGATCAGCCCCGCCGAGGGTAGCACCCTGTTCCGCTGCGTCGACGTTCACACCGGACAGCAACTCGTCGCCAAGGTGAGTCACGTGTTTCAACAGGACGCAAGGGTCTTGCGGATTATTTCATGTTCGAGGGTAACTTTAATATGACACGATGTGAGTAACGATGTGCGAGGTAATGACGCTACCAGGAATTTCCATGTTTTTTTATTTAGAGAAATTGTGCAATACACTAATTAATCGTTATCCATTATTGGAATATTGAGTGGCCGAGAGAGTTAATACACTTTGAATATTTTTATTCTTCATTTTATCCTATAAGAGAAATTAAATTATTGCACTCGTTGAAAGTTGAATCAGTGAATGTATGTAAATAATTAACATTTTTAGGTATATTACACACGGAGAGAACGGCTCGATAAAAATAACCCCAACAGTAGCGGTAAAAATTACCAAGCGACTAGTAATCGTGGGACGCCATGACACGCTGATATTTTTTACTAGGCTCGGTGCAAATTTTACTAACCTTATATTGTAAAAATTGCCAGAAGCAAATGTTTGCCGTTACCGACTGCGAAACAAATGACTGTACTGCTCCCGAAGCAGTTAGCCTTGGGCAATTTTTACAAAGTAG
>JAWWEN010043828.1:0-12531 GCA_035582955.1 Sycophila texana
TATATAATTAGATAAACACTTCAAAACAATATAATGAGTATTGTGATTGTGTACAGATAATAAAAAAGTCATCAAATTGGATAAGTAGTAAGTACCTTAATTAAAAAGATATATTTCTATTACATTTGATTCAATATTTCCACATGCATTTTAATACTTTTTTTTATTGAAAAAGAAAGGATGCGAGATAAACTGGTTTAAAGTGGTATTAACGTGATCATTAAATATTTACTTGTTTATTTTCATCTTGTGCTACGAAAAACCTTAATGGGAGTAATAAAAAAAAAAGATTCTAGAATACGCCCTCGATGTATTGATAAATACGTCACCGATATAACCTCAAGTACGAACATTAACTTTTTTTTTTTGATGAGCCAGATGTAATGCAATTTTCGAGATATGCGCGGATCGGATGCCTTAATTCTCTGATAATGTATGAAAAAAACTAGTAAAATATGTAAGTATTACGTCGGAAAAATTCGAACGACACGCGGTGCTGATGCATTTAGTCAGCGACTAACGTGGCACGTTGCGAGAATGAAAAAAAAATTTGTGTAAATTTCGTGCAAGCACCAAATTGCTGTTTAATGTTCCCATTAGACTACTCGTTAAGCGGTTAGATTAAGGTGAGATTATCATTCTACGGGCGTCCCACAGCTGCTTAATATTTAATATTTATTTAATGCTTTTTTATTGTACGTAATATATGTATACATTGTATCTTTGAATTTATAAATATGTAATGCGTGTACAGATGACCTCGCGCAGAATGCAAAGTTTTGTTGAGAAAAATCACTTTTTAACCCGCTGAATTTTTGAGGTTAAATATACTTTAAAAGAAAAACACAAATCCATCTGTTACTATGTCCTACATCAAAATTAAAAAAAAAAAAAGAGAGAAGGAAAGAAGTGACTTGCCCGCAGTGACATGGAAAAACGCCTTTTGCAATAATTAAAATGGAAATAATTAGAATTAAGAAACGATAAGTGGCGTTACATTGTCCTATTACTTCAACTCAGCTTTTAATTCTTACATTATACAATAAAAATTCAATTAAAACCAACACCATTAAAGTGTTACGCAATAAAATAATAACCTACAAAAAATAAGACAGATATATATTTTATCACTTTCTCAATTAAAAACAATGCAAAGAAAAGAATTCTACCGCCGCCGAAAATAAATAAATAAATAAAAATTAAAGCTATGAGCTTCGTCGACGTACCTGGGCGGATTTTTTTGCCTGGAGAACTTGTCGCCAGCTAGAGGCTCCCACTGTGTCCGCTCCTCCTCCTTGAAGCTGTCCAGCTGCTGGGGTATGAGGGCCTCGAGGTCCGAGGATCCAGAGGCGTCGCTGCACGAGCCATTGCTGCGCGAGTGCGAGGAGTAGCTCGCCGTCTGCTGCTGCTGCTGCTGCTGCTGCTGCTGCTGATGCGAGTGGGAATGCGACTGGTGGGCCGACGCACTGGCCGACGGCTCCGGCGACGCCGAGGAGGACTTGCTGGCACGCGACGCCGGCGCTTCCCGCTTCTCCGGCGCCACCGCCTCCTCGCAGTTCGTCGCCGCTGGCGAGAGCAGCCGGCGCACGTGCGCCTTTATTTCCGGATCTGAAGCGAGCGCCAGAGCGTGAGGGGATTGCTGAGCGACGCAAGCGCCAAGGAGAGGGATCGAATTATTGCGTTAGGCCTGGGGAATTGTGGGACACAGCCTTTTGGCTTTCGCGGATTATTTCGCTCTGCTGCGGCGTGGCGTGATACCAGAATGATACCTAATGTATTTTTCTTTTTCGAACTCGCGTGGAATTTTGATGTATCAAGAAAACCTTCCGCTAAGGTTCCAGTTAGATAAGTTTCTTCTGGCTAAGATGAGTTAGTGAAACGGCACTAAAATTAGAGGAAATTACTGATCAGTGCAAATCTTTTTGATTTTGAGCGAATTTTATTAGAACAAAGACACGGAAATTTTTTTTTTTTTTTTTTTTTTAATGCGTTGAAAGAATAGGAATTTTTTCAATTTTTAAAGTTAAAATAATAGAGTAGATAATTTATTTTATACTATAATAATAACGTTATATTTTTTTCCATAAAAAATCCTCGATAGAGAAAATAATCTCGCTTTGACAATATCTGTATTAAAAAACGACTCTTCCCGTTAAACGAAAAATCAATCAAGAACTTTTCTTGCACTGCGTGCGACGCTCATAAAACAGCCATTAAATCCGGTGTTTTAAGCGCTGCCGATGAATTTCAATATTGCATACGAACGCCGTAATGAAAAAGGGCCGCGAAAAAAAGGGAACGCGCCAATCCAATAAAGGAGCGTCGACTCGAGCACTTTGCGGATTGCGCAACGGCGATATCACCGGCCATCCGTATGTATGCAAATTTCGGCGTTATAACCGCTAACCATACCGTGCGCTGGTACTTTCCAGTGCGTATCACTCGTTTTTTCAGTGTCACCACCTTCGTTTTTTCTTTTTTTTTTTCCGCGGCATCGATCAATTTAAATAAAAAAGAATCATCGGCGGAAGAGAGGGCTAAGATATGAAGGACGAAGTATGAAAATGCAATTAGGGACGTGTAAAACTTACCCCTGCGCAGCTTCAACGTGACGGGGTCCGACGAGAGCCGAAGACATTTTAGAACTAAAACAGAAGCGGAGTCAGAGATGCTTTGCGGCTCGAACGCTGAAGTCTCGGACAGCCCCCGCGCGTGAGCCAGCCCCGGAACGCTTCTCCGAGAGCCTGCCTTGCGGTTTTGAATTTCCTACATACGTCCGACCCTGCCCCCTTCCTCTTCGCGTTTCTTTGCATGAGTGCGTTTTTGTTTATTTTTTGTTGTTTGTTGCTACGAGGAGACAAGCGTAGGCGCCGGTTTTCCGATGCGCGCTCGGGCGATGCGAGCGATACTGTACATACGCGAGTCGAAAGTTTTGCTTAGTTTAAATCAAACGATGCGGTTCAAACGACCAGAAAGCTTTGTTTCGCGCGAATCAAAGCGGAGCGCGCCTCTTTTGTGACGCGAGCGCACAGAGTTTGAAGGGGGGGGGGGGGGAAGGAGGATTCCTCTATTTTTTTAGGGAGGCGCACGAGCGAGTGTCATTAAAATTGTATCGCGAGTGTCTTGTTGAGATTTTTGTTTACTCGGCTTGAATGAGTTAATTTGTAAATTGTCGCAGCGCATCAAACGCGAGTGCGGTACTTTTCATTTATTACGCCGACGAAAATAAATTGGCGCTAACTATCGGGTTACGCATTGAAACTGGTATATTTACCTTTTCCACGCTTTCGTAAATCTGAATGTTTTATTGATTTACGCGTTATGCAAGGATTAAATTTTCTTATCGCCAAGTGTAATTTAATTAAGCATACATGTATAAAAAAAGAGATGAACAAAATGAATTTTTAATTGTAAAAAATAAACAGGTTTAATTTTTGTCTCCAGAGCCGCGGAAGGTTCTCAAGTTTTTTTAAATACTTGAAAAAATTTACGGCACCGCCGATCGATCGAGGCGCGATTTCCCGCGAGCGTGCTTTTTATTGCGCTCGCTTGCAATCGCGAACAAAAGGGACGCCTTTACAAAGGCCGCGTCGCGCGTCAAGTGTAAGCAAATCGACGCAGCCTCGTACTTATGTCATCGTTGCGTCAAGCGCTATTGGCGCAGTCGGTCGCTCGATTCGTCGATCTTCCCTGCAGCTGCCCCAGCATGTCGGCTTTAATGCAGTCCTTGCGCAACGTCCAAGGATTATTCATGCGGACCGTTGTTTTTCTTTTTATTTGATCCTTCCATTCACTTCAAGCGACACGAGGAAAATATGAATGTTGCTTGCTTTCTTTTGTCACGATTAAAATCTGCGAATCTTTATTTCGCCCAACTGCGAATTTTAAATACTGCCGGTTTAGTAATTTATAGACCGCGAACCGAGCCGCGAACTGCAAGCTCTTCAAGAAGCATCCGGTGGAAATTCCACTGATTTAAATAGTCACTTCAGTTTCAGCTGGTATATATCTTAGTTGAGAACGACAATAGATGCAATGAAATTTTAATGAAAATGCACATTATACCCATTAATTTGACGATTTCGCAGTGATACGAGCTGCATCCACCAAAATAACATGCATTCACTGGGGTTCAGTAAAATACACCGGATGGTTCTTAGAGAGCGCAGTGTTACGAGAAGCACCGCGGAGGATCGTAAAATGGCCAAGTGCAGGCGACTACGAAAATTCTCCCGTCGACGACGACTGCAAGTTTGCGTAAGCCGAAAATGGACGAACGAGACGATCGATTCTGAGAGACGACAAACTCTGCACGCTCTTTTTTTCCGGCATTCCGAACGCGCCTGCCTTTATATAACGCGGTAGCCTCCTCCCCCTGCCCCGCGAAACTTTCTAACCCACGGCGTTTAACGACATGAGTGCGTCTCGAGGGAAGCTTGGTGAAATCGAACGCGACATCGAAGTTTGATTTTCATATAAATATGGTAATGACGGTTTGTGGATTTCCAAGCGGGTATTAACGACGTCGTGGATCCGTTGCGCGTAGAGGAACGAGGGAAGGCGGAATTACTTTCGTTTTTGCGCGGGAGCTCTGCACTTAGACGTCGTTGATGCGTTATTATACTTCGAAATTACTTATAGAGTACTCTGCATTAAAATTAGGAAGTAGAAGATTGTGCAAGTTTGAAAATCTTTTAAGAAACGCCGAATTTCACGCTGCTTGCACGCGACGGAATTTTGCCTCTTGAATTTATTTTAATTTTATATTACGCGGAGTCTTTTTTATTCTTTTTTTTTTTCTAGAGAGAAAGCGAATTTTATTAGATGGAGCCCGATTTTTATTTTACTAGCTTTAGATTTTTTTTACCTCTATTTTATGTATGAAATATTGTTTGGAAGTTTATAATTTTATAGAGTTGCTCTAAAACGTGGAGTTTCCGCTCTTTCAAGTTAATAAAAGGTAAAAAAGCGCGGGAGTTTTTAAATAAAAAAAATGCAAGAACGAAGTAGAGAACATTTTTTTATTTCTTTCACTTTGATCGTGTTTCAGCTCTAACGAGGTAAATAAAATTGTAAGTTCTCCTCTGTATGTAAGTGAAAAATAATAAAGCTTCAATTGAAACGAATTGTTATTTTATTAATCATCGTGACATTGTTACCATCGCTGCTTCTTTCGAATCCTATAAAATAACCGACTCGCAGCTTAAAGAGTAGAACGATATTAAATAATAAAACTCGAGAGAAACGTTTGATCTCGACATTGCAGAAATCGACTTCTCGTCAGCGCGCGGCAGCAAAGGTCATAATTAAAATCCGTAACTTCTCGCGTCAAAAGAAATCTGCCGTCACCCTTCCTTCCACCGCGAACCTCATACGCATTACTTCCAGCGACCTACAATGCGCCCCGCGAATCAGACCTCCAGCTCGCTTTGATCCGTGGCCCGGCGCAAAGATAAAAAAAAGCGTCGGGAGGCCGTCGAGTTATCGCGAAAAAAAAATCGCACTCACAAAATTTCCCCGCTAAAATTACGCGCCGTGCGGTTCCTTCGAATCGAAAATAGGCCCCCCGCGCCAGTATTTTTTTTTTTTACTCACGGAGCGTGTAAAAAAAGTGGAGCGTCTAAAAGCGGCGGTCGCGCGGGGGCTGTCCGAGCCTACGGATTTGTAATTCGGTTACCTTCTTTAGTGCTGAAACGGTTGACGTCGACTTCGTTTACCCTGAGTATGACATCACCGGCCTCGACCTGTAAGAAAAAAAAAAAAGGAGACGCCGGGTTAGATCAATTAATTTCCTCGATTGAACCGCGTCCATTCAACATTAACTCCACGTCGGACGTTCGTCCAATTAAGAGCGTAATGCCTCGGGATGCGAAATTCGTTTCTGATATCCGCTCGCTCACGCTTTGGCATCGTTTCAACTCTAGGCTTGCTTTTGTGGCGGTCGCGACCATTAATTATAGCAAACACGTGTTTGTGTGCGAAGCCATCGTTTATTACGCACATCGACTAATTATTTCATACGAGGTTATACATATTATTCCATGCGTCAAGTGCATAACAAAGAATAGAATGGAGTGCAGAAGGGTTCATTATAAACATCAGCATTTGCGAATCCGGAAATATATAAATACCAAATAAAATCATGAATGAGGAGGACAATGCGATAGTAAATAACGTTTATTGCTTACTACCCATTTCATGAGTGAATTATTTCAATCGTCTGAATTATGGCAACTAAACGCTTTCTTAACAGACTGAGCGACGGAATATGAGTATATTCATCGCCTCTAAATAATTCGCTGCACACAAACGCAAAATTTGAAAGTAATTTATTTGTAAAGGACGGACTGCTTGTCAACTGCATGTCGTACCTTATACCACCATGAATTCTGTTTTCACTGACTTTTATCAGCCGGTATAGGGACGCTGCAACAACAGAACGCAGGCGGAATAGTTTATTTCTCCCTGAAACTCTTCCTCCTCAACCACAAGCTCGAAATTTAGTTGTTTAAGGCGCACGCAGGAGTGCGTGAAATCGTCGCGTTTCGGTTTTGGAGCTTTGAAAGGGTATACGTTGTAAGCTGAACTCTATACCCGCGACCCATTGTCTCCCGATTCGCGGAAACGTGTTTTATTAGTGGCTGAGGGGGAAACAAGTGCGAAGAGATTTTCCGGGGGTGCAGAGACCGGGTGAGCCTTCCGAGAACAAAAAGAGTTTATCCGCACTGCCGACCGCTCGAGAATCAAACCGGTCGGTCGTCGCTGTCAAACTGTCACCCATATAACTCGCTGCTTTTTGTACTGCCCTTTTAATTGAATTTTTTCTCAGGGGTTCGTTATGTTGACTGAGTGTTTTTCACTAATGTTCATTTCTTTTCTTTTTTTTAAGAGATCGGCGATAATCGAGGGACAATTATTTACGTTTAGCGATTCGATCTGGCATGAATGTCTATCTTAGCCAGTTTCGAAGCGACTTTATCGTTTTTAAGGACAGCTACATTTCCTCGCGCGTGTAATGAAAGAAAAATATTGCTCGCCGTTTATTAATTTTATGATCAACTGTCGCATTGATTCATACTTCGTTGGGTGACTTACATAAGTGTGAAATGTGTAGCGTTAATATGCGCATAACTTTTATTCGCCCAGTCCCACGTAAAATAATCAACGAAGCAGATTTTTCACTAGATAAATAAATGTGCAATTTCAACTCATCAAAATCAAAATTCATGGCTTAAACTATAAGTTTAAAATTATTCGATCAAAGAACTAAGTCGCCTCATTATGCTCCGTAAAATATGAATACTAACAATTACTTTTATTTCATCTTCTTTCTAAACTGAATAAAACTGCTTCACTGTACAAATACAATTACTTTCACAATTCACTCACACATTTCGGACGCGAAATAAATTTTATTCGATCACCGAATGATTAATTGTGACTTCAATCCGAAGAAAAAACGGACTTGAAACCAGATTTCACCGACGAATCAGCCGCGCTATCGTCCTTGCGGCTTGCCCAAACGGAAACCTTTCGAGCCACTGTGCGAGGAAGTGGCCCCGGGCTATTGTGTAGAGACGAAGAGGCGCAGAGTAGCGCGCAGCGTGGGAATGCGTGGCGCGCGATTACCTCGTGCGTCAAGGGCGCGTACTTGATGTAATCGAAGGCGAACCGACGGCGGCGCTCGCGAAAGCACCGCGGCGTAGGGCAGCAGCTGCCGCAGCAGTAGCCGAGCAGCCTCATGTCCGCGCGCACCTGTCCGAATTCGACGACTGGCCGAAAGCGTGCAACGAGGCGACGACGCGGGGGGTACCCGGCCAGTTATTATTTTCGTCCGAAAGCCGACATTGACTTTGCCGCGCGGCAAGAGCCGACAAGGCGCGGGCTACCGAGGGCGCGGACGCGCGCATCAGGTGCCGCTATTATTAGCCGAGGTGCTGATGACACCGGCCGCCGATAATAGTGCAGCGGGGCATTTTAGACGTAGATGAGCTTTGAGGAGCCAACGGAGATCTTCGAACGGCGCTCCTCATTGCTTTGGGGTCAGTCTCGTAAATTAAACTGAGGCTATATAGTTTGCGGATTTGTCGAAGGGCCATTTTTTATCACCAAGAATAATTGTTGAGTATATTAGTATTTTTAGGAGAATTTACTATTCATTGTAGTTTACAAAATTAGCACTTAAAACTTATCCGTTATAAGGAATACATTTATTGTGTTCCTAATAAAAGTTTTTTTTTTAATATTAATTTAAAGTACTTATGAATGTAATGTTATTACTGCATTGTTGCACAAATGTCATGATAACTTTCTGAGTTGATCAGCTGCAGAGGTTCAGTTGCCTTATTATTTATTGTCTCTTATGAACTATCGCCGCCTTCTTTAGTTTATTAACTATTAAAGCAATTTTTTGCCCTTAAATTTTCAAGCCAAGTACTAACTTAAGAAGACGTTTTATGCATCAAGTGCAGCACGAGCAAAGTTAATACTTTGAAACTTTTAGGAATCCCTATATTCTAAAGTTATATGACGCATAGACGTATAAGAAAGATGAAAGTATTAATGTATAATATCAAATTCTACACTTTAGCGTATAGAACATTTAATGTTAAAGAGTTCTCCGCCGTAGTAAGTGTCTATACTTACTTTGAATAAACTTTTAGAAAACGTTACTCATTAACCAGCTCATACATTTTTAAAGTGCTAATTTCACATTTTAATAAACTCGAAACAAAAACTTCTTTTTTCATGCACATAATACACCCATGAAGAGGTTTCACCGGGGGCATTAATTAAGCATTTAGCTAAGGAACAGCAACTCCCAAGAAAGTTAAGTGACACCTTGGACGCAACTTTGTTTCCATCTCCGTTGCAAAATGAAATTCCGGCCAGTCGGTAAATAAAAGTTGCTCGAGTTTCCATCGTGGATAACAAGACTCGAGTTTCTCGTCGCTTAGACGCAATTTTTCACCGGCGGCGCCATAAACGGATTGAGCCTAGGTTCGCACATCTTGGTGATCGCGGATCTCTCTCGATCCCGCTAGTAATTAATGGGGTCATCTAGTTTGTCAACTGACTTTTAACGGGTTTTAGAGCCAATCGTTACTTTCACGATTTGAGAAAGGAATATACAGGTACAGCGACAAAAAAATGTTAAACTAATTTGCATTAAATATATGCTGTTTTTACTTCTCACATTTACAATAAATTTTGAATTTTGTTGAAAAAACGAATTCGTCAAAAAAAAAGTGACGGCACTCGAAATAACACGGTATCGGCGATGAATCTCTCACCATACACGGCTATACTCACGCTACGCGATGAAACGCTTACGCGGCCGCATGCGTGCGGATAATTAATGTTCGATGAAACAGGCGCTTTTCCTTCGGACTTGAATTTTCATAATCAAGAGGCTACGGGGGGAGCTTTTTCATTTCATTACTGCTGTATAATTCCTCTAATAATGAGAATACCATTTTAGCCATTCAATTTTAATTATACATCTCGACATTCGTATATATCGTACTTCCGAGGATTGTTTTTCATTGCATTCCGTGTAAATTCAGCAATTATAACGTTCCTTTTCTTTTGCGAGATTTACGTTGCCTTCCAAAAGGCCGCGGTTTAATACCGGAATACCGGAATTTTATACACCAAAAATTGCGTAATTATGTATGCAAAACTTAAGTGCCTTTCGAGAGTTCAAGTTAAGTACATATTTTAAAACCTTAAATTTCGACTTTTAATTATATCGTACAGTGTACTAGGTAATTAGCAGTAACAATTTAATTTATATACTAACAACATACTCCTCGCGCTCGATCGGTTAAAAAAATTTTTATGATTCAATTTAATATCTTTTCAATTCCGTCCAATGATATTTTAATTAATCGAAGAAACTAATTCCACCTGTTCAGTGCGCAATTTCACGAATGAACCATTCTAATCGTATAGCTATGGCGAGAAGCGCCTTTGCCAGGTCGGCGCAGATCGATACGACAGTCGTATCCGCGCCTGGAAAATATTTGCGCTCGCATAAAGTTTATGCGCTAGCTATAAAGGGAGAAAAGCGGGACGCGTGACGCACAGGACGAGGTGAGGCGCAAAAGCGGATAAAAAAAGAGATGCGGAAGGCAGGGGGTAGGATGCGCTCGACGCGCGAAAGCAACCCGACACCGCCTCTTTCGCGTAACGCGACCCGACGCGCGCTAACCACCCACTTCCGACCATTTAAAATATATAATTCCGGTCGTTCGGTGGTTTTCCGGAATCCAATCACTCCTTATGTTACCGGCGATCAGATGATGGGGGGGACCTACTAACGTCAAGATTTCATTGTTTTCGATTTTAATCTTATCCTTCGCTTTCGAAAACAACGCGAGCTTTCATTGGATTGTTGATTGAATAGGGTTGTAAAGTTTTGAAGATTCTTTAAAAAATTGAAAATATTAATATTTTTCTGAAGCTGCCTGTAGATATGAGATAAAATAAAAATAACTTAGTACAGAAGGTATTTTCGACCTTTTTTTAACAATCGAAACTGCAGTTGGATTTTCGTTAAAATTTAATAAACTGCTCCGCATCGAAGAAAATCGGTCAAGCGCCAGGAATTAGGTGAAATTATGAGAAGCGTACAATATTTCAGACCGAAACTCGAGTAATGCCGTTGTCTTTTAATTCCTCTCGTTGAGCTCCTCAAAGTCGGTAAAGTATAACCGTTTTCAAAAGGAGATAAAGAAAATGGCTTTTAGCGTAATTAAACCGACTTTGTCAACCGTTCAAATAAAAATAACAATAAGTGGATGTTTCCTATTAACCAAGCACCATTAGGCAAGTCTATTTATTAATAACAGCACTGTGGAAATAAATGCTAAAAACATACTTAATTGTTCTATTCTAAATTATCTTCAGTAAAAAGATGGATACTTGCAATAAATTCGAAATTGAATTATTCTTTAGCATCGTAAATTATTTTTCGTAAAATTCATTCTTTTCATTGTCTAATCAGACATTCTAAATGAAACTCACGGCTCACAGGAACGCCGTAAAAACAAAAGGGGGAAAACGCTTAATTTGGCATCGGGGATGGCACCCAAGAGAAATTCGCGCCAGGGCAATAAATATTCATACATTACGTGACGTGAAAATCGTCCAGTCTAAATATAGCCTTAAAATCACATTGCAGTCCCCGTTAAAAAGGCGTAACGCTTTAAAGAGAAAGGAAAGAAAGAAGAAGAGAAGGAGAAAGAAAAAAAACGCCTTATCGATCCGCCCATGCGGAAAGCGCGTATTCGCGTCGGGCGACTCCGCGGAAGTGCATCGCGTCGCGCGCGTCCCTGAAACTTGGCGAGCTTATCGAGCGCCGCCGTTAAAAATAAGAGGCGCGCGTGGTGCACTCGCGCCGAGCAGAGTCGCGTGTCGGCGCTTATCGATCGGCGGGCTTTCATTCATTGCCGGGCGCGCGAACCCTTTCGCGGCCCTCGACGCCACCGTGCGACTCCCCCGCGATGAGGACTACGTCGAGGGATCGCGCAGGCTCGCTATAAGAGTGCACCAACTCGCAAGTGCATTTCTGTAATGAGTTTTTGCATTTTTTTCGTTCTCTCGCGCTTTCAGATGGAAAATATTTTACGTGCGTTTAAAATGACGCAGTTATTTAGTAGGCTTCATTTTATAGAAGAAAATTATGTTACTTTGCGTTTCAGATGTGATGTATTAATATATAAATATATTACAATTTCAACTTAATTACATATGGATTTAATTAAAGTTGATGGACTATTTGGTGTGACAGATGATGTATTTTATCTACACAAAATAACTAACATCTAGCCGTTACTTATTCGCTTATTAACATTTAATCTGATAAGCAGCATCACATTCGATAAAATTTCAGTTTCATTAAATACGAAAGTTATTATAGAATTATTCATAAAGTAGCGCAGCGGACTTGATTCATCGAAATATTGTATTATCGAGCAATAAGTAAATCTTAAATTCGAGTGGAATTATATCTTAAGTATGAATTTTATCCGATTATCGCGATATAATCAAATTAATCAATAAATCGTCACGGATAAAAATCTGAAATCTACTTTATATATCTTTCACATAAAAAGAAAACTCCAAAAGAAATAACACACGAAATTCTTTCTAAGAATACTTTTATTGTACAGTAGTGTAAATAACCTTTTTTTGTCTCATAAAGAAAATTACCCGGAGCCCAAATGAATAATAGACGTCCATTCGGTCACTGGCAATTCCGCCCCACGCCGAGACGCCGAGTGACTCACGGTACTTTTTTCTGCGCCAGACAGTTTTCTCACACTCGCGACCACGTGCACGCTCAACTCAACTTCTACCCTCGCAATTTCTCCGGCGTCCAGTCGTATCCGAGTCGTCCGTATGCCTCGCTCGAATGATTCGGTAGTAACCAATTCGGAAACTCGAAAGAATTTTTATATAACTCAGTGTGAGAAATTCGCGTTTATACGCGTGTTTTGCGTGTGAGAACCAAGCGATTATAGCGCT
>JAWWEN010043839.1:0-12531 GCA_035582955.1 Sycophila texana
AAATATAAATTTTATTATAATTTTTAATTTTCAAATTTTTTTTCAAAAAAAAATGTTTAGGTATAAACCCCCCTTAACATCAATCCTAATAAAATTCATTGAATTTGTAGATCAGCAAGTAACGGCAATGCAAAAATATCAAAAATATATCTTTGGAAACATAGGTCCAAAATTTAAGGGTAGGACTTATTTGATCATAAATTTTTCTTTTAGAATACTTGTACACATTTCTATCAATTGAAATTTCCTTTTTTCAAGTAACTTGAAGAAGAACAATTTAAAGGTATTGAATATCTTGAGAAGTTGGGCTGTTGCTGATGTATATTAGTTAGAATCTAACAATAGATAATAAGATAAGTTCTTTACGAGCCTACTTCATCTTATTCGATGGGCCTGGAATAGCCTTCTAAAGCTAAATGATAAGAACTTAAAAAAATCATCTTTGGTACAATCTCAATAACTATGTAAAATATAGAATTGCAAATCGTAAATTTACATAGACGATTTCAAAATTTGCTTCTTATGTAAAATTATCGCCTTAATGCACAAATTGAATCGAAAAGTGAAAGACAACGGCGAGATTCGAGAAAAAAAGTGATGATTTGGACGTAGGAAGCACTTATGAAAACGCGTCCTCGGCCTCAACGACCGAATGATAAATAAGCCGTTAAGAAGTCATTAAAGTCAAATAGCTTGTGTTGTGACGCGATAAAAAATATTCCAAAAAATTATATACAGCTTAGTTTCTCACGGTAAAAATAATGTCCCCCTTCTACGGCTACTAAAATTCTACTTTTTTTCAATTTAACTTTTGTTTTCTCCTTTTCTTTTTAAACAATAATCTATTATATTTTCTTTATTTATTTTTTTTTATCGACGACTTTTCATATTAATCATTCTAATCATCATTTTGAACAGAATAGCACGTAAAAAAGCACCGCAGAAATGCGGATCGTCATCATGTAGTTTAGATGTCACCTTTGACAGCGTTTTCTACTATATATTTATTGATAGTACATTTCGATACATGTGCGTGAAGAAATTTCATCTCGTGGGGATCTTTGCGTTGAAAAGGTCCACACGAGATGAGAAATTCATTACGCACAAGAATCGAACAGTATTTTTTGACACGACGTGCGAGAAGACGAGTTTTCAAGAACGTTTTTTCTTCTCACACGAGTCTTCTCGCACAAGTGTCGAAAAATCTTTTATAGTTATTTCAATTGTACATTAATATTTAAGTATCCCCACTTAAAAAAAAAAAATCTTCTGTTAGACGCTGCAAGTTTCACAGCCGAAAGCTACAGCTACACAAATATAATATAAATAAAAAAAAAAGCAATTTGAAATTTAGCGCAAACGTTTATTCGCAATTCTCTTGACATTTTCGTTGTCTCTCTGCTGATTTCACTGGACTAAGACACTATAACGATTTAATATTGTCTTTTTTCTTCATACCGATCGCGCGGATAAATCTTAATCGAGCAACTTTTTCTTCCCCGTCCCTTAAATTTGCATATTCTTTTTTTTCAGTGACACGCACGTCTTCATTAAGGGGGCCGCGTTCCATTTTTACAATTTACGACACGCCGCCGGACGAGCCGCACATGCGCGTAACGCGCAACACGGTTTTTATTGTTGCGAATAAATTGTGCAATTATGAAATCCCACTTTTCGCGTAAAGGCTTTATAATCTCGCTCTATAAACTCGCGAGGCGATAAAAAGCGACTGTTAGGAGGATATCGCCTATAATTTTTTTTTCTTTTGCTTTTTTTTTTCTCGAGCATGCGACTTTGTGCGTGTAACCCGCGAGCGCCGCGACAAGATTTACGATTCGTTTTACGTGGAAGCGAAATGATTTTTAATATCGAGTGCGTGAGAAAAGCCGCGCGGGGCTATCAATGTAAAATAGCTGCATGCGCCGCGCCAGCCTCCGACTTCACCTTTCGAAAGGTTCCTTCGCGAGTGTTATACCGAAGGCGCGCGCCTTTAATGCATTGTTTTCCATTATAGCCGTCGCTTACGTGGAATTTGAACCTTCGGAGAGCTTGAACGAATTGAGAGAAATTTTGGGAAAACAAAAGTTTTTTATGGACGGCAAAAGAATATTGTTTTAAAGATTATTTTAGTTTTATTATATTATATCCTTGTGAAACTAAACTATTGCGAAAAAAGTTTTTATAAAATTGTTGCATAGAATACTGATGAACTACTGATAAGTTATATAATTTGTTATTGATTAACTTATACTAATGAACAAGACCAGGTGAACTTCTATGAAAGTAATAATTAAGAATACTTTTGAATTTAGTTAGTATTTGCCAATGTATTACTGGAATCAAATAGTTTTTATTTTTGAAGGGTATTATGGTTTTTATTAATTTTTTATTATAAATATTCGTATGCAGTTATGTAAGGACTTTGAGGCTTGTTAGAATAAATAAATTAAGTATTTTTAATAGCTCTGAGCGTTTCACGTTTCCTTTTTAAATTTTTCTTAACATTCTACCATCACTTTTTACAATAGAAAATAGTGAATTTTTACCAATTCAAAAAATCAGTAAAAACTATTTCTTTTAGTACTAATCTAATTGATCATAAATTTAAGCTTTTCTATAAGGTTCATTATACTTCCGAGCTGCTACGTATTTATTCACTAGTACATGTATATGCAGTGTGGGCAAGAATGCATTCTGACTCAACCCAGAGTGTACGAAAATACTCATTTGCATGCAAACGCTTAACTAGGCAGGAGGCTTTTTGTTTGTTTGCAGTTTTTTCAGATCAGCCGCGTCGATGTTTGCGCTCGAAAATGTAGCACCCGATATACATATATACCTTACACGGAGTCGAAATCCGCAGTTCGCTTTGAAAAAAGGCCATTTAAAACATACACGCTTCTCCAGTAAGCATTAGGAAAATTGCAGGATCCTATAGCACGAATGGGCTACTTGCAAGACGATTCTTCGTGGCATAATTAATTCGATCACGCCCTACTTGCACCATTAGATGCCTGATGTTTGCTAATCTTTTGTAATTCGATGGAAAACAAAAATTACGTGTACTATATAATAAATGCATTTGTTTATCAACATCATTAGATGCGATGTGTTATAAATAGGATGATTCTAAGAATAAAATAGATAAATAAAAAATCAGTTAGTTAATTGAAAATTAATTATTAATAAATTAATTGTTATCTGATTGTTTTTAAATTAGGTGGAAATTTTACAAAGCAACAACAGAATATATTAATAATTACATTGCAATGGAAAGAATCTCATCAAATGTTTTTTTTTTTTTTTAATCATAATGAGAATGTGTTATAGTGACTGAAACAATTTCAAGTAATTTAAAGAAGGAATTTTACTAGTATACTTATAAAATCATTCAAAAATTAATATTAAAAAAATATCCCGTTTATAACTTTCGTTTTCTGTTAAAAGTTCATAAGAACTCAGCAACCGAACGCTGATTTGAAATTCTCGCTGATTCGGTTTAAAACGGTAATCAATTTTACAGAATGATTTAGCGAACGAGGTAGTGAAATTAGTACATACACTGATAAATTTAAATTGCGCGCGTTGATTGATAAACTACGCCCGATTAAAATATACTCCTCCTGCGGCAATTGATTTTACTCCAACATTGTGGGAATACGTGAACTTGATGTAAAACTGGTATATATCGGGCTAAATCTAACAGGTGGCGATTAGGCACTCAAGATCAAAGAAACAAGTGAAAGTTGCGCAAACCAAAGGAGACGCGATGCGTCCATATAACCGCGCGCTTTTCACGATTTTCGAAAGATTAATAAGCGGGTGTCAGAGCGGAGAATAAAAAAAAAAATGCCGCTGCTTTGTCTGCAAAGGTGTACGAAAGTTCGCGTTTTGAATTATCACCGACTGCGGGAGTGACGCAAGAAAGGGATTGTCGTTTTTATAAACGTCCAGATGAACTTGAGGCTGCGCGAAGGTTCGAGTGCAGCAGAGACTCGCCTCTTTTCCGCGGAAAAATTTTAATCGCACTCCATGTTGAAATAACGATTTTATCGCGGCTACGATTAATCGTACCGTATTTATAATATATTTTACAAAAAAAAAAAGAAAAAAAAGAAAAAGAATTTTTTCATCGCGATTGTTGCACTGAGAAAATTACTTTTTTTTCTATCAACGGGGTTATCACTCACTCTACAGGTTTCTAGTTAAACAGCAACAAGTTCAAAAAGTTTTGATGAGAATATTACAATTTAGATTTTACAATGAGAATATTAAGTTTAAGTTTTTAATAAACATTAAGTTTTTCAATGATTTAATTATTCTGAATTTTATTTGAATGTCAATAAAAAGAAAATGTCATTTCGATTGATTTTCATACCTCAACAATTTTAGTCCGCGTTTATTTTGCTAGTTATTAAACAATTTTAATATTTTTTAGTAATATGAAGTAAGCAGCTTCGTTAACATAACAATAGTAATTTGTCTTAATCGATCGTTCTCAGAGGCAACATTAATAAAATATTCATGTTGCTGCTGTGTTTCTGCTTGTACATAACTGTTCATCGGTAAAAAGAACAAGGCACAAAATAAGATTCATTAAGAGAATCGAAATAGCGTTTCATCGCGAGCGTAAGATTCAATAGAAATCGAGTATACAGATTGTAAAATCTGAGAAAAGGGTGAGTTAGAGAAGAGTGGGGGTGGGGTTTAAATCGGTCCACCCAATCAATTCCCTATCGCAGTCATCGCAGCCATATCGGCCGGCTCGTCGGCGCTTCTGGTCTTTATTTATTCCCCCCCATCGCGCTCGACTCTTCCCTTTTCCGCTGGAATGAAAATTACAGTCCGCGCTCCCGAGGCACGATCGCTATTAGGACAGCGACGGTGTTACACGGCTACTGCTGCCCGCTCAACGCGATCTTCCCTTTCCTCCACCCCTCGTCCCTCCTCGCTCGATCGTAGACCCTTTTTTGTCCTTATCGCTCGAATTCTTTCCGCTTCTCCTGTTTCCGCAAAGAGCAGTCTACCTAACTACCTGTTCCGTTAAGCGAAGCGCGATTGTTTATTTAATTTGCGAGTTTTTTATTTATTATTATTTTTTTTTTTTTGCATTTTGCATTTGGTTTGTCGATTTATCGTTTTAAGGATGATTCATGAATGAATAGATAACTTTTAATCTAAAGGAAAAAAATTTAAGTTAATTTGAAAAAATTATTGGACTACAAAAGGTTGTGATTTTAATGCACTTTTTAGTCCAGCTTAATGAGCGACTATAGTACATGATATATACTATAATTCATTACATTGAGTAACTTAAAAAAATTAATGTACATTCGTATTAAATTTAATGCATATAATACTAAAGTTGACTATGTAATTTAGATACATGTATACATTAAATTTCAATGAGACATTATTTTCCTCTCCATTCATCAAAGAATTTTATGTATACCTACACAGATTTAATGTACACTGCATGAAATATTTAAGCTACACTCCATGAAATTTAAGGTACACTGCATGGAATTTAAGGTACATGCACTAAAATTTTCTTTACTATATTTAATTGCAATCCACCTTCAATTGAAAGCACATGCATGAAAAATTTTTGTTTTCTAATTACATAAAAACGAAAAATTTAAAACATACAACTATAGCTTACGTGTAGCCGACTATATAGCTTCTCTTATTCGCCAAAAGAAATTTGTTTTTTCAATATTCTATTCGAAGAATTATTTTTTATTCTGGTTTTGTTATACACTCAATTATTTCAGCAACTTCAAATAAAAAGCATCGCTGAAGATTCGTTCTTTGTATTCTTTATCTTTTCATTATCTTTTTCTCAACACTTTCTGTGTTATCAGTGCATTTACCCTTTTCATTATGGGCTCTACATTGCCATTTTTTTAAATAATCAAAAGGTCCCGAAATGATTAAATTCAGTCAAATGTACGCTCATTCGAACCTAAAATTTTTTAAATTCCTACAAATGTCTGCAGTATATTTATCTCCTTTATTATCTTTTCAGAATTAGTTGTGTCAAACTTATACTACAGAAATTAATAATTTCACATCAAGCCAATCGTAAAATTGCAAGAAATAACATGAACTTTTCTTCGATTCATCAGAGTGTGGCATCATCATCGATCCACCGCTCCCAGTTTTCCTCTTCCGTCAATAGCAAGCGCCGCGCCGGGGCCGGCATTCTGGCCGCTCATTCACTCGGAATGGAGAGTCGCCGGGGCTCCGAAACCGGCATTTTTTTTTCTGTACGCTGCCGAGCGAGCGGAGGGTCCATCGCGCCACTTGTCCGGCAATAAATCATTGTGTCCGGGCGCCCGGAGATCCAGCCCCGACCGCTCGATTTTAATTGATCCTCGGGCTCTCTTTGAAGTGCGCTGCACATCGCGAAATACAAATCGATATATATATATATAGTCGGACGAAGAACCCGTTCTCGCTTCCTCCCTTCACCGACTTCTCTCCGTCTTCCTTTTAACATTTTCTTTTTGTCTTTTTCGACGGCGAAATGACTTCATATTTGCACGTGGACTTCTCGCTGGCATCCAGCTATTATTGCTTTCGATGTGATTCTCTATTTTCTCCTGCAGGAAGATTGTATGTGCGGTGCAAAAGAAATTTGGAATATATTAATTTTATCGTTTGTCGAAATTCGGTTTTTCAATTAAAGTTAACCTTTTTCTTGTGGTACATTAATATCGCGAAAAAAACAATAAAATGATGCATTATAGCTTTATCGTATCGACTAAAATACTCTTTTTTTATAAACTTTTTTTTATCGAATAATTATGTGTTCCATTTGTTTTTAACAAAAAAAGTCTGCTATTAGATATATTAAAGGAGATTTTCATAAACAGTACAGATAAATGTAAATATAAAAAGGTAAACATTATAAAAAAAAACAATAACAGAAATTTCTGTTAATTCATAAATTAACTGCCCATGTGTTTTATTCTGTTTTAACAAACGAAATGTGTTAATTTTTTGAACGGTGTATATAATACTCATGGGATTTCAAATTTTATTTTTACATTAAGACAACTTCGTTGGAGTTCCTTTGAGCGTATTTAGGTAAATAAAGATTTGTAGCTAATTATGTTGATTGATCATCTTGGAGAAATGAATTTTAATCGCCGATTGCGAGCCACCTAAGACGAGTCGGAGAACCGTTAAGGGGAAAATTAATTTTGCACAAACTGCTTTTATCATTAGTCGTCGATTTGCATGAGATTAAATATCCTCGTCGTTTAACTCTTAAACTTTTCAATGTGTGTGGGTACGTATACTCACATGTGAAAAGACGCAAAAATTACGGTCATTGCAATAAAAATACCTCTTATTATGCAAATTTCACGGAAATTTTTTCTCCCCAATAAAGTGAAAAAATTAATCCTCGTTAATAATCATTTTTAAATCAATAACTCACGGGGCTTATAATTTTTCAATTCGCATTATCAGCCTAACCGCGCAAGATATTTTTTGCAATGTTGCTTATAAATTCCAGTGAATCGAAGAACTCTTCATTCTCAAAAGCCTGCAACTACAATTGAGATTAAAAAAAATATCGGGAATAGAGGAGGAAATAAAAGCAGAGCAAATTCGACAATTAAGTTGGGCATATATATCAATTCAAGCTACTTTAAAAAACACTTGAATCGTTTTGAAAAATAAATAACCGATTACAAAAATTTTGTTTCTAAAAACGAACGGAGGCCTATTCTATTTAATATGATTTTTAAACTACATGGTAAATATTTCGTGGGAAGAAAAAATTAATAAAGAAAAATATTGACTTTTTGAAATTATATTTTATATCTTTAAATTAATTTTTTAAATTCAGGTAGAAACATCTATCCCACCCCCACATTCTACACTGAGTCCAAAATTACGCTTCGTTACTCAAAAAAGAATTAATCAATGGATTAATGCTTTTAAAAAGTATTTATCCATTGATTAATGCTTTTTTCAGTATAACGAAGCGTATATATTCTCTCCAATCCAAGAATTCCTAGCAGAAATTAGAAAAAAAAAATTTTTTTCGTTCACGTGCATAATTATTCTCCATCCCCGGGTAGCATCTCAGGCACGGGGTCGTGACAAATCATTTCTCGGCTACTTGCGCGCATCCACCATTTATCCCGCGCGTGCGCAGCTCGCCCGGTATAAGAGTCTTTTGCGCGCGGGCCGCACGTAAGCGCGCGCTCGCGCATGATAATGATTAATGACGGCCGCTTACGATGATGATTATCGGATTTGTTTTTGGTCCGGCCTATCGCTCGCGGCGTGTCCCGAATGTATATTAATGGAATTTGTTTTAGAGAGCGCACACCGCTGCCTTCCATTTGTTATGCATTAGAGTTTTTCTAAGCCGCGGCGTGATTAATCTTTCACCGTACAAATTGTGAAACGGTTAATTCAATCTACTCGGTCGTTCTCTTTTTTTATTCTTTTTTCGATCCTTGCAAAAGTTACGTGAAGTTTGTTATTAAGTGTTACGGATTGCGCCTCGAGTTTTGCTATTCACGTGTGTGTGAAGTACTTATAGGAAAATTTGATTTAATTGGTCTATATGCGATTTGTTAAAGTAATTAAAGCGTTTCCGTTGTTAGACGAGTTTTTATTAATTACCTTGTTTCTGTTTGGAATAGTTAATTTATCTCTTTTTTTTTACGTAAAAATGTATAGATTAATTAAAAAGTAATTGGATTAATTAATTTAATTTTCCAATTCACAATGTTTTCGATACTATATCTCTATAAAGTGCATATAATTTTCAATATAAAACTAAAGAATTTCGGTGCATTTCACGTGCTCTGGAATTTTCTTAATCATTTTATCTTGTACTAAAAATTATCCCAGGATACTGAAATCTTATTACACTATACAGGGTTTATAGTTTATTCTGTATATATAGAACGATATGCAACAAAATCCTCATACGTGCATTTTATAATATACGTAATTCCTTGCTATATGCAACAATTATGAGACAAAGTATCCGACGCTCAAACTATGCTCGGAACATCGTGGAAAGGTAAACCAGCTACGGATGTCGACTTTAATTATTAATGTTATTCGCGTAGGCGAGTCACGCCGGTGTCCGTAACCGTTAAATGCAAACCTCCGCGGAGACAGGTGGACCCCGTCACGCCTCATTATCGCGGCTCACAAAGTGAGAAGGAATTAATTTGCTCGCCTACGCGAAAGGCGCGAATCGCGATAAGAGGCGCCGGCTCGTTTACATCACATCGGAAGCCTCCCATACCAGTCCAGTGCCACGCGCATCGACGAATTCGAATTTCCCGCGCTGTGCTAAGTTCGTTATGCGCCTACGTAAACTCACGAGATTAGTGTCTTTTTTTTGCTTAATTTTTTTTTATATTTCCGCAAGATTTTCGAATCGTGCGTACATTCTCTCACACACATGTACGCATACATATATACATACAAAGACACTTGCGTAAGCTTCGCGGGGAAAATGCACGATCAAATTAGCGCGTCGTTCGTTAAGCGGTGAAAGGGGGAATCCCCGAGCAATAGAAAGTCTTTACTTTTCAATTTTCTTATATCAGTGATTTTTTTTACAGTAGAACGTTATAATGATGAATAGGGAATGCACTTTATGGCGCGAAATTTGAATCTCAGATTGTCATTAACAATTAACCAAATATTTGAATTTCACGCCATAAAGTAATTTGGCTTTTTCTCCTGGCTATATAGGAGTGTTTTAATTATATATTATCCGAAATATACATAAACTCTCCACCAAAATCTACGAAACATAATTTTTAATAATCATTTACTTAGAGAATTAAAATAGCCTTTATATCAAAATGCATTGAGATATATGTTCGAATTGAAGCTTACTAGAGAATTCGGCGCGCTACGCGTCGAGGTTCGCGATTATTACAATAACCTTTGAAAGAAAAACAATTGAAATTTTGTTTTTATATTTTTCTCAAAATTACTTCGAAATTTTCGAACAAACAATCGAAATCTCGAACGCTCAATTTATATAAAGGATTGAAACGAGTGATTCTAGTGATATATAGTATTGTATACGAATAATCATTCGAGTGATTTCGATGCTTTGCTTATAAAATACGTCACTGTATATATGCATAAATTTGCCAAGTGAATTTAACATTTTCACAGATTTAGAGAGGCGCCGCGCGCGCGTCCCACGAAACAATAAACCCGCGCAATTTATCGAGCAAATAATATCTCGCGTGATTTCAAAATTATCCCCGATAAAATGTGCATGCAGCCTCTCGTCCACGGCAAATCCTTTGTTTCCCCGGCGAGGCACACGCTTTATATTGCACTTCTTCCGCGCGCCACCAGCTCCATTCGCGTATTTCAACGGACTTTAGTTCGCCCATCTCAAATCGATTTAATAACACTCGCGCCTAAGAAATTGAATATCTCAGCGCTAGAGAAGCCTCCCCGAACAATGCGAATTCTCAAGCATCCTCGCCCATCCTCTCCTCGCGAAATCCGTTATTACGCGCCGGCCTCCAGCGGGCCACTTTAACGACTCGACGCTCCGAAAGTGACCGGTCAAGAATTCCGCGATGTGCTCTTAAAATTGCCCTCGGACCTCTTCCACTCTCTTCCTCCGGCCGAACTATACTAATAATCCTCGGGCCGCCCGGTGTAATATATGAGGTGAGCGTTGGACCGGCGGGAGGGACGATCCACTTCCGTTTTCTTATTCGGGCGCGCAGGAAGAAGAAGAAGAAGAAGAAGAAGAGGAGAACCTACCGGCGCCTTATAGCCCAAGCCAATAAGCGGCCTTTTGACCGACCCTTTTCCTCGATATTAAGCATTCCGATGTACGGCGGATGTTATAATAGCCCGAGTTATCGGCGCACGTTTGGGAATGAAAATTTTCGACGGACTCGTGCCGCGATTCGCCGATCGCCCGGGCAATATTTACATAAAGCGGTATTACGTTATACGAGGGCGAAGTGGCCGGGGGTGTAGAGTGTAAAATTTTTATAGCCGGTGCACGCGGTCCTGTGCGCGAGGGAGAGTTTACCGTTTGGGAATACATTTCTCCGATCGTTTGCTTCGTGATCCTGTTAGTAAAATAATCTAATTTTTCTCAGACTAACGTAGTAAGCTATTGATTTTAATATTTTCTTTGTTGTTTAAAAAAAAAAAATTGAAATAAGAAATACTACAGGAGGACCTGAAGATTTTTCAAAACTAAAGCAAAATTCGATCTTTTGATAAAAAATGTTAATAAGATGTTGATAAGAAACCGTGACCAGTATGTATAAGGTCAGAATTATAAGCATAATAAGTTTTCTGCGCAAATATTTTAAATCATTTTTCTTCTGTGTAGATAATATACAAATAGCGACACTATATTAATATTACCTGATGTTTAGTTTCAGTTTTTTCTTCCAAATTTATTATTTCTTTTGGACTAGTATTAAGAAAAATATTAATATCAAAATAGTAGATACCTAATCATCACTTTTATTGTTCCGTTAAATGAAATTTGCAAAATTTCTTTTTTAATTTATCTGTACTATTTTGCTAAAATAATTATCTTTTATCTCCAGAGTTAATATAAGTTTATATCTAACACTATTCAGAAACTTAAAATGCTAATAAAGTATTATGCTAACGACAACTAATCTCCGGAATTACTTCAAAAAAAATGCTACCACTGATGCGGTCTCGATCAACCGTAACGGCTATATTGACTTTAAAAAAAAAAAAAAAAAAAAAAAAAAAAATGCCATATTCGAAGATTGCAAATATAAAAATATAGGAAAACCATGGTTCCAGCCAAAAACATTCGCTAAACTAACGATAGAAAGTATACGAGCACTGTGATCGCCATTAGTGCCGAATAAAAATAATTAAGACTGCGAAGCAGCTTCCACGATTAAAAAAGAAAATAAATAAAAAATCTCGCTTTCACCGCGCCTAATGCCTCGATCAATTGACCCGCGAGTACGTATAAGCGCGGTAATATTATAAAACCTTCTCGACTCGTCTTCTCGCCTGCCCCTTTACTCCCACCGGCTGTCCAGGCGTAATTACGCCTCGGCGATGAACGAAGAAGCTCCCGAGGTTATGCGACGTGTAATTGCCGCGCCGAGATATGAGACCGCACTTGGCTGCTCAGATTAATTCGGAAACTAGTTTTACATTGCGTTCGCGTGTTTTGGAGCGGTCATGTACCGCTGATCTTTATCCGTCGGGATTTAAGCTTAATTTTCAAAGCGAGCGACCCTCATACGCGGTGCGCTCCCTAATTCTTGGTGGAAAAAAATTCTGGGAGTGGAGAGAACTTTCTAAGTTTGTTTTCAAACTTTTTTTTTAATGGGCCGTCGTTAACCCTTTTTTTTTGTGGGTGCCGAAAGAAGTGGGATGTTGAATTGGCCTACTAACCAGCGTTAAAGAGGTTCTACGGGTACACGGAGAAAAATTTTCCATTAAAAATTACTATAGTTTTCCCTAAAGCGAGGACAAACTGGAACTATCAAAAAA
>JAWWEN010043860.1:0-12526 GCA_035582955.1 Sycophila texana
ACTATCGCTTGACCAATCACAACGCGAGAAATACTGACTACAATGAAAAGCCCATGCATTTTTTATAAAGGGATTATTTAGCGATACTTTTATTACATTTTCGCATGAATAAATAAATCTTTATTCTAATGTTTTTTTTAAATTAGTCACACAGTAATCTGAATCTTTTCTATGTAACTTAAATGAGCTTGTTTTTTTATTATTATACAATTACTCAAAAATAAAATTTTTGAGATACCGGCTGATTCATCATTTATGCATTACGATCAAAAGATAAGAATTTCTGCGATTATTCAGCTGTCAAACGTAAATCTAGTAAACCAAAAATATTTCGCCCGATCCGATCATAACTTTGCATTATAAATACTCGTACTCCACGTCAATGAAGAATCCCATGTGTCAAATGGTCGACGTCATGCTAAAATTCACAGTATCGACCGCACTAATATCGAATTCCGTGCGCGAACTATTTACTGCTTATGCATTCAAACAGAATGCCAAGTCAGGCTTGATTGGTCTAGTAACCTTGTACTGCAGAGCATTGTATTCAGGTACTTATTAAGGAATATCTTGTATTCTCTAATTGCGTCGCTTGTACAGTCTCCATCCAATTTTAAATGTGCAAAAATACGGCCAGCACTTTAATAAAATTTATATCACCGACTCAAACGAGCATTTGTATCGTTAACCATTCGAATTGCGGAGACAGCAGAGATCACGACGAGGACAATTAGCCACGTGCAAGGCAAATCATCGATGTAAGTGAAACTTCGCAGTGATTCACCTATAAGGCAGTGACATAATGGCCGCGGCAATAAAGGGAGGCATTCATGGAAAGACATAATATTGCGGAGGAGACGTCGCTGTCCGCTCAGAGTTGCGCACACTTTTATTGCCGGTCTCGAGAGTAGGATGAGAGCGGCGGAGGCTGACCCACGCTCGTGTACAACGGCAAAGGCAATTTAAACGTTCGAGCACATGTCTACTGGTATGACGTTGTTTAAAAAGGGATCGTGACCAGTCCCCTGAGTTCCACTCAAGTTATGACGAAACAAGTGTGCCGAGATAAAAACTGCAAAATTGAACAACTCGGTGGCTTCGATGTCCTTTTTCTTTGCGTCGAGTGCTGCAGATGATGCAGAATTATGATTGGGGCTCGCATTCGCAAGGCCCGTTTTCTTGCGCCGGCAGACAAGAGGCATTTGAGCGAGATTAAGGAGAAGTAAACATTCGAGTCTTCTCGTTGCGTTACTTTCGCAGGACACTTGCTTCGAGTTTTATTAGATGCACGGTATAGTGCTCCAGCAAGTGGATTATAGTTCAAGGAAATTAAATATGCGTAAAATGCACTTTCTTGTATAAGGCGAACCATGAAAGACACTTGAAAATGATACTCGCGTAATCAAACAGTTTATTAGGAATCCATGTGAGTTCACGCACCAATTTAGAAGATAAATATATTTTTTTCTTTTTATTAAATTTATATGCATAATAATGAACAATAGTCTCAATTTGTACTTTATTGTTTTTAAATTTACAATTTCATCTTACGATTGTTTTCCTTTTATAAATTGACATATCGCGAGAATAAAGAAGTTATTAAACATAATCTCCAATAATACAATAAAATTTAAATTAAAGAAAAAAGCTTTCACCTGCTTACTTTCATTACAAATAAAACTTTATGATTCATTGAATTAAAATAAAAAAAAAAACGGAACTTTTTCACTCGTGAAAAGAGGCACCGCTGCGTGTGATGACACATTGCCTTGATAAATAAAAGTGGCCTAGTAGTAACATAACAATAACGAGGCACGAAAACTCGGCGTTAAATTAAAGACGCTAACTTTCGCGAGGATGACTATATACGCGCGCCCAGCGCATTATATATATATGATACAATTACGTTACACTTTATACTTCGCGCGAGGATTAAGTTATTTTATACACATCATCAACAAAGTTTCAGTGCAGCAATAACTTAGTTGTTCCTTGCGACTTCGCATGCCGCGTTAATGAGCACCTGCTACAGGGTATAATACGTTGTTCAGTCGGCTGACGCGACGGACAACCTGCGAACATGCGACTGCAGGTTACACATTCGCGTTACTAATGTCGGCATGTGAAATTCAGATAAAATATTACAACGTCGCGGAACATCGAATGTGTATTTTTTTTTTTTTTTTTTTTTTATTCGCTATAAATTGTGTATACGGTGTATAGATGTAGAGCTTAGCGCGCGATTCCGGCACGTGTTTCTGACGTTTTATAAGTGATGTAAAAATAATCCGATGGCAGAAATTTTCATAGCGCAGGCCAAGTTATAGATTATGGTATAAACTGCGGCAGTTTTTATGACGCGCTGTAGAGAATTAATTTTATGCAAAGGAGTTTCTTTTTTTAATGTAGAGCAACAGCAATTATTTGCACTTTAATTGATTGAAGGGAATTTAATTCCCGTGTGAATAAATCACTTGTCTATTTCTAAATAAAAGAACGTGGCTAAACAAAAGGTTGCTCGTTTACTTCGTGAAGTCACATCTATTCGAATTGAGAAATGGGGTATCTGTTTTATGTTGAAAATGATCTGCTATTCCTCCAAACACAAACATTAGAATAGAATGAATCTTTTGAAATGCGAAACCATTCGTTATGAATGGACAATCTAATGCCTTTTCGCTTTTGTGGTTTTCTAGATCTCGTAAACAAATCGTCAATGTCTTTGTTGTGAGTTTCACGTTGCGCGTTCGAAATCTGTAGAAATAGTGACTTGGCACTATAACGCAGTAGGCGGATTTACCGCACGGGATTTCCGTTCAGGTTTATTTTTTATGTTGTTTACCTTCTTTTACAATATAAATTGTTGGGTTACGTTATATATGTTAATAAAAAAAGTAGGTTAATGAGCGATAAAATAATAAAATAGTACATTGTTATTTTAAAACAACATATAGGTACTTCTTTTTCAAATTCCGATGTATAACTTAGAAAATTTATAACTGAAAATTGTTGAATATACATTATTTTTTTCTTTTTAAATTTAATTGGTATCATTTTTATTAAGCATTTTCTTCTTATGTCTTTGTACATATAAATTTTCTCCAGATATGTCGTGTACATTCATCTTTTATGGAACTAGGTAATTGACATTTCCAGGGAAATAATAACATAAAAGGAGATGAAGAAACTAAAAATAGTATGGGTGAGTCTAATACTGCAAAATGAGGTAAATATAAAATAGGTAGAATATAATAAATCCGATCAAGCTTACCGTATTTTAATTACATTATACATTCAACGGATTTAAAAAATTTGCATTTACATATCTTAAAATTTGCAAAGAATTTTATCTAAGCACTTCCACTTTACAAAATTCATGAAGTACATTGAAACGAATAATAAAGTTTTTGAATAATCGTTAAATTTTTTACCTTCTTTTTAATACCAGAATACAAAATCTTAAATTTTATAATAAAATAACGAAGTAACAGAAACTAAAAATAGTACGTGACTTTACTACTGCAAAATGATGTTATAATATGAATTAAGCAAATGTAGATATAGGTATAAACAAATCCGATCAAGCTTATACATATTAATAGCATTATACGTTCAATAGATTAAAAAATATTTTAAAATTTGCAAACCACAAATTGACGAAATACTAGAATTACCCACGAAGTGTATAAAAGACATTGTTAGCGACAAATTCGATTAAGATTACACATGTTACTGAATTATACAATACACGACAAAAATTTTTATTTAATCAAAAAACATTCATTGTAAGGAACGCATCTGTTATATCAGAAAGTTCTACAGAAAAAAATTGAAATAATCCTTAAATGTAATCCGATATAATTTCGTTAATCCAAAATTTAAAAGTACTACATCATCGCACTCGTCTAAAACCAACTCAAATTTCACGAAACCCGAGCCATCTTCGTATTCCTTCGATCTCGCAAATCGCAAGCATCCGCCGCAGCCGAGCCTCAATATCCGAGGCTCCAGGCTCGCTCTTTATCGTCCGCCCAATATCGGCGCCTCGTACAAGATCCGGCGCCGAGAGCGCATCCGGCCGCGGGCCGCCCATTATCCCGTCCTTGCGCTCGCCTCAGCGAAACCGTCGCTCGGCTCTCGCGGCTGGTCTCTCTCCGCCAAGGTGGAACTAGTCTCACCTAGATCGGGCCGTCGGAAGCTCGCCGGCGGCGCGCCGATCTCCGGCCACCGCCGCTGCTCGCTATATACTCTCGTTCGGCTCAATCGTCGCCGCGCGTTCTCCAACACAGGCTCCCGCGCGGCCGCGACGCCGCTCGTATACGCTCACGCACACTCGCCTCGGCCCCCCGGAGAAAAAGAGCAAGTCGGCGGGCACTTGGTGCGCGCCGGGAGACGCACATAGGTAGGGAGCTGGAGGAGGAGGAGACCCAGACGAGAAAGAGAGGCGGCGAGGCCGGCCGGCGGCGAGCGGGAGCGAGACGAGCGGGCCGCCGTCGCCGCTCCGGTCTCCCGTGAGCGGAACGCGAGAAGAGAGGAGAAGAGACGAGCGCCACCAGTGTTATGACGGCGAGCGGCAACGGCCCACACGCCGAGAAACGCGCGCGCGCCTTAAGACCGTCCCTGCCGCGCTGCACGCACCGATCCCCGAGAGGCCCCGTCGGCACCGGCCCTCCCCCGCGCGCGAGCGATCAGCGTCCGGAGCGCGCCGCCTTGGGACCGATCGCCGCGCAGAGCTGTCCCGGAGCGCGATCGGCTCGCGCAGCACAGCGGCGCATTCGCTCCAGATCGACTCCTCTGTATTGATTGTGCAAGGCGAGATCGCGCTTACATCAACCGTATTTTTAGTTTGGCTCTTTTAGCGCGGATCAATTGGCGCTCCTGCGATCGGCCGATTTTTTTTTCTTTCTATCTTTTTACTTCTCTTTTTTATTTCGCCTTCTTTCGCCGCCACGAGACGAGGAAGCGTCGAAATTTCTTTCTGCGCATTGTACTATTGGCTCGATTACATCAACTTTATTTTTAGTTATGTCAAACTGTAGCTTCGAACGGTACACGCTCCGAAAATACCCGATTGTTTTTTTTTAAAAAAGAACGAGCTCCCGCAGTTTGAAATCGGTATCGCTCCAGACGATCTGCAACCGCCGTAATTTGCACTGCTGTGTTACGAATCTTGGCTGTTTTCAAACCGATTTTCGACGCGCGACTCTCGGAGGGCCTTAGACATTTTTTGGGACCACTGGAAGATGTCCGTTCGGTGGTCAAACAGTCGGCACGGCTGAAGGGAATAAGAGAGGGGAAAAAAAGGAAGGAGAGACTACTTTGTGCGCGAGTGAGTTGTGCAGCTGTGAACTTCGGCGAGCGAGGAGAGGAAGAGAGGAAGCGAGGAAAGAGGAAGGAGGAGGAGAGCCGAGCGAAGCTGAACGTCGAATGCTGCATGCGCTGGCCGGTTGTCCTTTTCGCCGCCGTCGCCGACGTTGCCTCGCGGCCAAGATGGATTGGTACGTGCGGCGCAAGCGCGTTTTATCTTACTTAAAACGTCGTTTATCTCCTTCGCCTCTCGGCGCCGGGAAAAATTTCGCCTCTCTTCCAGCGCGGCCCTTCTTGCACGTAGCCGAGCTTTCGCCGGGATTTGTTCAATTGAGAACACCACGCCGAGGAAACCTCGCATTCTACCGCTTCGAAGAGCTCGCTTTTTCATTGTTGCTTCTTCCCGCTCGACGATTGAGCAAAAATAAGGAGTAATAATCAAATTTCGCTTAGCAAACGTTCGAAATTAAGTCTCGATTGTTTCTTTTCTTTTGCACATTGAATTTAAATTATTAAAAGTTTTCAAAATTGTGATTGATGCTGAACAATTGTGTAATTGATGGTATAGAAAACGTTGTCATTCTTTGTGATTGTCTAATTATATATACGCAGATACTAATTTGTTAAGATCGAGCCAACAAAGATTGCTCATTTAAATATTAAATGTAACGCGCAAAGGTCGTAGTTCCTAATCGGTAGTTTTTTTATAAATTTTTTTTTCTTCAGATGAGTAATTATGTTCAATCGGCAATCGTAAACATCGTTGTTGTATTGACTCCTAATCTACCTACAGTTAAAAATACTTTTTAAACATTCAACACTTACAGATGCTATTATACTATTAACGGATTTGACGCATACTGCATTTTACAAATCATGTAAAATTATACTGTCATCTATTCAATTCTCTAGTAAAAAGTGAATAACTATAATAGACAGTGTAGGTAATTGTTAACAGCTAAAACAATAGGCTTGTTTTCGATCATAAATGAATAGTCTTTTCACCCATGTAATGGTCGCACAATGACTTGTTGTATGAATGAGTTTTGGAAAAATAGTGATAGAAAAAATCGTTTATTTCTTCATATAAAAATTATTTTTAACATACGCAGATAAACTAATGTGAAAAGCTTTAAGCTTTTTCATAGGTTTTTTGTAACTTTGAGCTTGCAACTCGTAACGTAGAGTTTAAAAGATTTACAGTTTTAAAAACTGTTATTAAGTTCACATTGAACGTAGTATCGTTTTTCTTTATTCAAACTACGTATTGGCAAATGTTTAAGCTGACCACAATATGGTTTTTATGTTTTTTTTATTTCTGTAGGAACAATACCGAACCTTCGACATTTTTTTATTAAAAATTTGGACGATAAATAATTCCAATAAATAATTTAAAACCGCTGAAAATCTCGTTTCATTACAAGCTAAAATTGTAGATCTACAGAGACCTCAATTTAGCTGTTTCTTGTTTCAAGTAAGTCCAGTTCATATTTTTACTCAATTATTTTAATTTTAAATGTTTTATACTATAATCTCTGCATTTTTACACTTGTAGATAAGAATTCTACTCTTTATTCCAAAATTCTACTATTCTTTTCCTGAATTCTGCTCTATTGTCTCATATTCCTTAGACACCTCTGACTATATAAACAGTATACAATTCATTTACGAGTACATTTTTAAAAATAAACCTATATATTGCTCGTTCTGATAAAGCAATTAAAATTTCGATCTCCACCGGGCACTCGACAAGTGTAATTCCCCCGTCTTTCCCGGGCTGTCTGCGAAATCGCAAAATGCACATGACTCCGTGGCGGCCGATCCGCGCCGGGGGTCCGCTCGCGCGACCGGCGGTTCCGCGAACCTCTCGACCGGCGCCCACGACGAAGGAGAGAGAAATAGCCGGCCGGCGGCCGAGAGAAGGATGAGTAATCGATCTTCTCGCTTGGCGCCGGAGCAGTTTTCGCGCGAGCCGCCGAATGACATTCCAGGGCCGGCGCGCGGCGCGAGCGTTTCGCGGCCGTCGGCTCTCGTTACAATTAATTTCGAGGCATAAATAACCTTCCCGGCGCCCGGGATCTCGTTCGTCGCGCACCGCCGCGAGGAACAATGAGCGGCGCATACCGCGAGGGCAGCCCAAGAGAGAGATATAGAGAGAGAGAGAGAGAGAGAGAGAGAGAGGGACGGAGCCGAGAACTGGGCCCCGGCGCCTCTCCGGCCTCTCGTATACTAAGAAGTCGCGGCATAAATCATTCATAGGTACGGAGGGACCGATATAACAGCGAGCGGCTCCCCGTCCCCGGGACCCAGCGGCCGGAGAGCCAGGCGCCAGGAACGAAGCAATTTCTAGTCTTATACTCGTTTTTCGTGAAAGCGAGAGGAGGTGGGAGGGAGGAGAAGGCCGAAATCTCAGTGGCGCGCGCGCGAGCGGGGCACTCTTTTTATTTCGTGCCTCTTATAACGGATGCGCATTGTTTTATTCGCCGGCAAGGCGTACAGCCGGGGCTTCTTACTCCCCTTGTATCTTGAACCCGCGAGCGCGCTTTTACAGATACGAGAGATTTTTATTAGTCCTCTTATTCCAGAGTCACTTCGAAAGGAGCCTTTCTGAGTGGAGTAAGAGAAAAGGTATATGAATTTTTTATTTAAGGGATCTTTGCCTTTTCTGCTGGTTTTTTTTTATCGTAGGCTAGACGTTGTATATTATACGCGTACGTCCGAACATTTTGCAAATATTAATAACGAGAAACGCGGGAATTTTCTACGGAATATAACTTGACTTTATGTCAAAAGAATTCTTTAATAAACGCAGTAATATTGAATATCAGGCCCTCGAATACCGATTTAATTTCATTTTTAATTATTTTCTACGTATGTAGAAATAAGAAATTTTATATGTATGGCGAATATTCGCAAATAAGGTTCACGTTTTACAAATAATTAAAATGAAATTTTGAATATACGACAACGCGGTGTGCCATGACATTTAATTTAAATTAAGCGCGAATTCAAGTGTAAATAAGCAAAATTCACGAAATCCCTGGGCGTTAATGTAAAATTGCAGGTGCGCAATTGCACAAATATTTATATTAAACATTTTAATCAAGGATGCGAAACGAATAATAGTGAATTTATCCATACAATGCGAGTGAACCCATAATACAGCCTCAGTGTGCCGTATTGTCCGCCAGACGCGGGTGGCAAAAGATTGCCGCGCACGTGACGTAAAATACAAAGTTACCTGCTGAAAACTGCAACAAATGATCAATGTGTATGCCACGTCGAACAAAACGATCTTAATGGTACGTCGTGCAAATCGACGGAAATGTCGAGTATTTTTTCGTTTCGTGTGCTACTTTTATATATCAAGTCTCGGCCCAAACGAACGCCCGACGATAATAAAGGAAGATAAGGATCGGGGACGTGCGTAGCGCGACATTCGATTCTTCTCGATCTCGTGTTTGCTTCAAGGATCCGTCGTACGACGGATAAGTTGATACGGCCAAACACCAACTGAAAGCAAAGCGGGATCGTATCAGTCTTTTACTTCAAATTTTCTGCTACTTTTTCCCTCCACTATTTTCCTCTGCTTTTCTGTACTCGGCAAGTCACCGGCGGGACGAGTAAACCATTCATTTTTCCGAGTGGAACTACTCTCTAAAGTTGAATTAGTGAAAAACCACTAATTAATAGTGACTATGCACTAATATGAATAGTGAAAAGTGCTCCACTACACTGAAAAAAAATTTGGTAATTTTAAGTAAATATTTATTTCAGTAGTACTTGTTAAAGATTTTTTTGAATCAACGAAATATTTCTTTAAAACTAAATGAACTTATTTGTTTCTAAATAAATTTTGTTGTTTCAAAAACAAAATTACTTGATTTAAAGAAATATTTAACAAGTACTATTGAAGTAAATATTTATTTAAAATTACAAAAATTTTCTCTCAGTGTATCAATTAGTGGAAATCTACTATTTGAAATAGTGAATAATTATTAATTTCCACCAATACAACTAAGTAGAAAATTTGTTTACTATTTCAATTAGTGAATTTTTCTAATTGATAGTGGAAAATCTGTTCACTAAAAAAATTAGTGGAATTTCCACTAATTCAACATTAGAGAGTACACTGTCCGACGCAAAAAATTTCATAAGTGAAATTCTTTCTTTTTTTTTTCGAAAAAAAAATATTTTTTTTAATTTCTTATTTTTCATTTTTCAACGTTTTTTCCTTCCATAACGAGAGCTGGAATATTCGTTATTATGTTAATTTAACTCCTCGGAAAAAAGTGGTGCTTTCAAAAAGTTACGTTTAAATAGATTTAAATATCCTTTTACCATTTCTCTGAATAATGCATCGATCCAAACTATTGTGTGTCACGCATAAGTTTTATGAAGATCCGAGAGCTAAATCTTCATTTCGAGCGCATTCATTTCGACGCGTCGGCGAAACCAGTTCCACCGTCGGACGAAGGGAGGGAGGAAGGGGAGGGCAAGGGGGAAGAGAGGACGCATGCGAAATAACAAAGTAAAAGCCCTACTGGCGCCATCGGTAAGTCACATCGCGACGAACCTTCAATGAGATCGGCCCGGATGGGGGGAAAAAGGGGGAAAAAAGCGTTGAAATCACAAGGTATAAGTAATACCAGGTAGGTTGTATTCTTGTCAGCGTCGATCATCGGTCCAGGGAGTCTTACACGCTCGAACGAATTCCAATTACCGTGAATACAGGCTGCAGCCGGCCGAGCACGACGAACGCGGCGATCGACGCTGGGAAGAGAAAATGGACAAACGCATCAAACGATTTTCGACGACGACCGACTGCCGCGGATTAAACGTAGTTTTCAATTAGCGTGGGAGAAAACACGGGAATTTGAGTTTATTTTAGCGAAAAAAAAAGAATTTATTCATTTGATAAATTTGAGCGTCGAAATTTAATTGATAGGAAGATGCAATAGGCTGATTTTTAATTCAATTTGCAAAATAAATATAAAAATAAAAATTCCAAGTAATTTTTTGTTCGTTTAAAAGCTAAATTTTATTACCCTTTCGTACATGATCTTTTTCAATTCTATCATCTTCATCCTTTGAATAATTTAAGCTTTTTCCATTTCTATTGCGAATCGTTATTATATTCGACTGAACAATAAAAAAAGTTACTTGGAACGCTAATGACTTGGAAAGCCGTAAAAGCCTTTTACAATATCGTAAAAAGTAATAATTTATATCGATGCGCTTTACAAATTGATGGGCGTTAAACTATTATTTATTTAAGAGAATATACACCATAAGATATTTAAATTTATTACATGCAGCATAATGTAAATAGGAATACTTTTCTGTTTTAGGTGGTGAAGAGCAATAACTTTTGAAGATGCAGGAGTGCTGTAACTCAGCGTTATAAAATAGAATTGTGATTTATTGTGATTCAAGAGAGGCACACTCGCTGTTTAAAGGATGCATTTCTTCATCTTTTCTCTCCTAATAACCATCGTTCAGACGGTACAGGATTTTACGACAATTCGACCAAAAGGTAAGAATAATGGCTTTTCCAAAGTATTTTAATTTACTGCTTTTGAGACGTTGTAAAGAAATCAGTCAGCCATCAAAAAATTGTTTATCATTATAACGCTATAAGACGCGAAGATCTACGGAGACGAAGACTATTAAATTATTTCCATATTCTAATAAAATAATAACGTTAAAAAGTATTAAACTTTTTTTTTAAGTTAACGAAAAATGTTCTCAAATAAAATAATAATGCTTTTAACATTATACGTGTAAATAATATCTATATAGAGGTATTTAATTAATTATTATAATATCAAGTTTAAATTAAATTGCACAGCCAGATTGTAAAACAAATGATTCTGACATGACTTTATAGCCCGAAGGTAGCACGAGTATTATAAAAACAAGTACAGTTTTTTAACACTGTGAAATAATTGAGAAATTCACAACCGGTAAATCAATGTAATTGAAGTACACATAATATGCACTGCATTTTTTATCTACATTTCATTATTTCTCATGCTCAAAATAGAATAATCTCATTATTACTCCACATGATATTTTTCAATTTCACTATATTTTTTTTTAATTATTCAGTATTTAAACAGCGGTTTTCTTTAAAAATTCGATGATCTAAATTTTTAAATATTGAGCAACTCGAGCCAAATTGAATGTGTCGCGCCTCTAATTTCTCGTGCGACTTCGTCGAGGGAACTATGCTCATTTGGATGCACTTTAAATCTGTGAAGTTATGAGATTCACGTAAGCAAGCAGTTCTAAAGTGGCTTCAATTAATCCAATCTGTGCCGAGTGAAATAAATTCTCATAAAGAACGTTATTTCCGCCAGACCGACCAATGATCATTTTTTCAATAAAAAAAACTGTTATTGCATAATTTCGCTTAACATTTCCCTACTAATTAAAAGATCTCGTATAAATACCATTAACGCAAAAAAAAATTAATCAGATGTAAAATTCTCAACGGTGATGCGCGATAAGAACCGGAATCCGCCGATGACAGTGCACGAAAGACCAATAATAGCCACGCAGTGCGCAGCTCTGAATTTTCTCCGCGAGTTCAAAAGTCGCGAGTAATTAAGATGGATGAGCGACCGTAGCAGATATATACGTCGCTGTTGGGGGAGCCGCGCGAGATGTTATAGGACAGCCATGAAAATAACCTGATAAAGAACCCTATACTTTTAATGGTCGTTAGTGTCGTTCGACACGTAATAAATGACGCAATCCCAGTCTAACGAGAGCCGCGACAGTCTTTTCGGTGGCGTGAGGTATACACATATATATACCCTACATTCAGCATTTTTTCCCCTGACGTTATATATCCATACGGCGGAGGAATAAAAAAAAAACGTAAACATTAACTCGCAGAGAAATTACGAGACTTTGAACTTACGGAACGTACGAACATGACGCTAATTTAAATACTTTTTGCACCGGTTTATCGTCGCCTGACTTTTTTTGTTGTGTGTACCTCATTAGCCTTACACATTTTTTACTCGCTCGTCTTGGGTCGCTTATTTATTTCGATGTTCTGTCGTTTTTACGGAAAACTTCGAGGGTATAAGGTTACCGCTGGGTATTGAAAGTATCTCTACACATTTTTCAAGGGAATTGGGAAGAATAGTGAAAAATTCCATTATATCCGTCTGATAGAATATTGAAAAATAATCGACACGTATTTTTT
>JAWWEN010043901.1:0-12514 GCA_035582955.1 Sycophila texana
GAATTATAGCTACAATGCAACTTTAATTTTGAAAGTAATGTGAGATTTTGGCGTGAGATGTCACGTGAGATTTTTCATTAGGGACGTCTATCTTCTTTGATAGAACCCACGGATGGCAATCCCATCGTATCGATGTGAATATATATATATTTTTCTTTAAATTATAGACGAGAAGGCGCCTATATTTTCTGAGTTTTTCTGTTAAACACTAACTAGCGAAATTAGCATATTATACTATACTAAACTGACTAGCTTGTTTATTACTAATTTATTACTAATTTATTAGTAATTTATTACTAGGGACTACACGGAGAGAAATGTTTGATGAAAAAAATGCAATAAAATTTAAGAAAGATTTATAGGTACTGTACTGTTTCAGTAAAACGGGGACAAACTTGAAATTCAATAAAAATATCCTTTATATAAATTGAGCATTCGAGATTTCGATCTTTTGTTCGAAAATCTCGAAATGATTTTAAATTTCGAGAAGAAAAAACAAAAGTTCAATTGTTTTTCTTTCAATAATAAGGTTAACTAGAATTCACACGCGCGCTTCGCGCGCTGATTACTTTTTTTTTTTTTCCTTCCTAAGGGTATCGGCTCCAGGCCATGTCCCCAAATAGTCCAATTCACTATATATCAAGCTCTGAATATACTCTATTCTTGAAGGAACAAAATATGAGTATATCCAACACAATACAATATAATACAATGTTCAATGTCTCAATGTCTCAAGCGGCCATATTGGCCATACAAATCAAATCAATTAATCCACATATCTTAGACATCACACTAGTGATCCGCGAAATATCCGCCCCAAAATGCACGGAAATCGACCCACTACCACGGCAAGATGTTATTGCCGATCGATCCCCAGACACTCGCGGCCGACACACCGCGATTCACAATTTCGAAAGCATGGCTCCACCGGAAGCGAGGGGGGTACACGGCGTGATGTTAAAGCCGTCTCTCTCCCGGTTTTACCACACTACACTTTTGAACCGAAAAGTTCTCCAGGCGGCCTAAAAGAAATCCTGGAGACGAAAACCGGGAAACTCCACGCGGGCCCGACCGCGACCGAAGAAGAGAGACAGAAAGGGATAGGAAAGAAAAGGGAAACACGAGGGTTAGGAAAGATAGGTAGTGGTAGATGGAAAACACGTCCGCTCGCGATCGAGTCCGCGAGCAGAATCCGCTGATTACTTTAGTTCGGAGACGACAAAAACAAAAAAGCAAACGCTTAATTGCTACTACTTTCACACTCTTCAATTTCGATATTCGATAAATTCGATAATTCGAGACTCTTCAATTCGATCATATCGCAATGCATTTTAATATAAGGGAATGGCCGCGAACCTCTAGGGCGCGTGTAGCGCGCCGAATTCTCTATACTAGTAATATTACATAACGATGATAATCTTTGTCTCGACATTCAATTTTTTTTCTCGAAATTTAAAATCGCTTTGAGATTTTCGAACAAATGATCGAAATCTCGATCGCTCAATTTATATAAAGGCTAGTAATCGCTCTGTGTAAGAATCGAAATTCCGAAAATGAGATCACAGCATTACCCGTGGGGCCGTGGCGCTGTTGAGAACTAAATGACAACAAGCTCCGTACAATATACAATTACACAGTAACTATGCCACTATGGAAAATTAGAAGATACTGTTTGTAAACGTAAAATAGTCATTCCAACTATGCATTTTTCATAATCAGCGAGAAATTTTCTTTAAAGTGAGCATCGTTTTAATTAACAGTTCTTCATTATTTTCGCATTAGATTTAAGGTTGAAATCAGACGACAAAAACCAATATCCTATACATGAAAAATGTAAACACCGTTGAAGATTAATATATACCAGAAGACCAGACAATATTTTTGATTTAACAAATAACTTTATAACAAAATAGCTATTACTTATAAAATAATTTTTATTTTATACAGTACCATGTAAATTTTACTTATTTAAACATTTCAATGCATTAGTTGAATGATTAAATTGAAAAAAAAAATTTCAGTTTATCTTCCATGTAAGCATTGTAAGCCTGTGTATTTTTGTGGTCGATTACTTGGCACATTGACCACCAGGCGGAGCTGACTAATATTCCCCAGATAGCGAAAAGTAAGTTTTTTCGTGCAAATTCACAATAAGGTATTGCGATTACAACTTACAACTCGGGACGTCACAGCAGCAATATGGCGGTGCAGCCTGTGAAAGTAACAAAGGCGAGATACGGCAAGTGCAGGGTTTCATTTATTTTTTAAAAAAGTAAAAAAATTAACAAAATTTTGTGCACACGAGAAAAGATTTATGACGACAATATTGTAGACAAAAGATTTTTTTGTATACTCTACTGCAAAGTATAAAAAGAGCTGTGATTGTTGTGTTACCGAGGTTAGTTTTCGCTTTGAGGACGAGAAAGACCTTTTTCAAAATCGTTTCTACACTGAAAAGAAAGGTCAGTAATCACAACTAACTATTAGTTGTTTCAACTGATATTTAATTGTTTCAACTAATATTTGGTTGAAGCAATTAAATTTTGGCTGAAACAAATGAATATTAGTTAAAACAAGTAATGGTTACTTGTGATTATACTGAACTCTTCTCAGTGTATATATTATTAATCGAAGACGCTCTTTGCTACTTGCGAGTTAGATGAGTTTGTCTGTGCGCCACCTAGTAGTAATAATATTAGATGAGATGAACTACAGTCTATAATACAATTTATTTATTGGTGACTAGTAAAAATCCATAACAGCCAGGACGCTATAAGGCTGGGGGTTTATTACACTAAGTATGTTACATTAGTATATAAGTCGAATCTATGAAGTCTATAGTTTTAAAGGAAACAAGTTTCCATATGCTCTTTGACAATTAAAATAAATGGAACATTAACTTAAAAAAAACTAAAACTCTTACATTTTAAAATCATTTTTTATGATGAATTCAGAAATACACTCAAAAGTCTTAGCATTGACATGATGTAATAATTGAAGCTTTCTCAGCTTTCTTATCACTTTCCCTCTTTCAGTCTCCTACAAATAGCATTGTCAAAAAATATGCTCAACAGTCTCATTGAATTCATTATATATGAATAAAGGACTATTTGTTAAGCCTAATTTAAACAAGTTAGCTTTAGTAATATTATGGTCACTCCTATAATTCTATTAATTAATCACAGAAATTACTTTTCTATGCTTCTAAGCTTTCTGCCTCCTGTAGTAACTTAGACAAATCATTATTGTAAGAAATGAATTTGAACAATTTATTAAACAAATCAGAAAGAGATATTATATCATGGTAGAAAGAGATATCATAGTAGCAGCTTTGGACAATGATCAGCATTCTCATTGACCTTAATTTTAACATGCACTGGCACCCAGAAGAGTCTAAGTAAAATTTACAACAATGGGAGACTCGTGATCGTGGCTATGAATAGAAGTTAATGCTTTCAGAATCTGAGAATATCCTCAACTTAATTGATTCAGGATTAGATTTACACTTTTCTTTAATTTTATTTAAAGTAAAAATAATCGCCATACATGAAAAATTGAAAGTCATTAGAGATTATGACTATAGATAGACACTATAGAGATGAAACTACACCAAACAACCTACTAAAATGTTTGAATCGTCGGTAGTTTTACCAATCTTAGAACTGTCAGTAAAAAGATAAAAGAATCTACACTACTATTAAATTCTCTAGAAAAACGATCAACCAGGTTACTTGATTTACTTATTTTTTTACCAGTGGAGGTATCACATTCAACACTTTTAAAAAGTAACTGAAAAGGGACCATAAATTTCTGAAAAATGTTAGATTACAAACTCAGACCATTAAAGAACCAACATTGTTGAAAAATGTTTCTAAAGTTTCTTCAATACTTTTAATAGCATCATTGTTGGTTACCGATAGAGAGATCTTTGAGTAGATAATATATAAAACATAAATATTTAAATCTAAATAACAAATATGGGATTTTAGATTCGGCATAATATATAACATTAACAGGTGCACTGTTAGTATACCTTAAGGCCAATCCCAAGACCGAATTCTGTATTATCCGTAATTCATAGAGAACCTTCTCCTTGCAGATGGACTGTAGAATTTATTTTTCTCCACATGTGGAGAAAACTTACGGAAAGTAATGTGGTAATTTCCGCAAGGTTGTGAGGAAATAGTATATTATAGTATATACGATATTTCATAGCACGAGGGTCGAAAATTGGCATTAAAGTTGCCATTTTGAGCTTAGAGTGCTATAAAAAAGCATACACACCGTGGGGTCAGTGATGATGGCTTGTTCAAGTTTAAAAGACTTAATGTTTTTTATTATCCGATTTTACAAAAAAAGTTATCTATGCATATACCCTTATGGTTCTTTTCTGATGGACGAGTTATTCCGTTAAGATAGGGTAAATATCCTTTTTCAAGGAAGTTGTTTAAGGGGGGTTTATACCTAAAAATTTTTTTTTGAAAAATAATTTGAAAATTAAAAATTATCATAAAATTTATATTTTCTATTAAATATTCTAGAAATATGTTATATTCCTGACAAAATGAGCCCAGATAGAAATGTTTAAACTCATCGTAGTGTTACGTCCCATAAAAGAATATAAAACCTCGGTCATCGGCATAGCCTCTTTCTTAAAGCAAGCTAGCATACCACTCCGGCCATTCACTACACATATACACACAATTAGCTAAATTCTTCGCGCGTCAGACGATCGGCTCAGGCGCTGCCGGTTGCCTTACGTGCTGCCTAATTGTCTTTGGTAACTGCATAGCTTTATACCCTCTCCCCTGGGCCCACGTCGGGATGCGAACCATCCTAGTAGAATAGATATACTATGGAGAGGACAGCCCCCTCCTAGCGGTCCGGCTACGCCAAAGCGGCCCCGTGCCACGAGCTAAGTTGATCGGGGCCTCCCTCCCGGGTGGACGCCTTTCCCGCCGCCCTGGCCGTACTGAGGAGTCCCCCTCCCCGCCCCCGCGCCGCCGAGCGTCGGGAGGCTGTTGTCGGGGTTTCTCGGTGCAGCGCAAGGTGCGCGCGCTGGCGTCGGGCCCTCCCCGGCCTCGCGCCACCGAGCGTCGGGAGGATGTTGACGGGGTTTCTGGGCGCGCGTTACCTGGTGAGTCGTCCCCGCGCACCACCGAGCCTCGAAGACTTACCGTGCGTCTTGCTGCACCGATGATCCGCTCACCTCCGCAGCTCCATAGCGAGTGCACGGGAAACATGCGTGCAGCCGCGTATGCACCAGCTGAAAATAAGGGGGAAGGGATTCTCGCGAACACACACACACACACACACACACACACGCGCGCACTTCATCTAAATGAAAATAAACTTTTTTATAATCAGCAAACGGAGAATTGTAAAAAGCGTTAAATAAAGTTGTGGCCCTGATAAGGGCCGATTGGAAAAAAGGTGCTCGATTTATTTAAAGGATTTGTATCCTTGCGAGTGAGGGAGCGAGTTCGTATTGGTAGAATAAATCTTGAAGATTGCTCCGTTACGCGGCTCCGGCGGAAGAAGTTTTTGCTTCTCTTCCGGCTTTTCGCTCTACGGTATGCTGTAAGGTGGTCCCATCCTGGCGCTGTGTATCGCAGCAAAGACGCGACCCGAATGGTGGAATTTCACATAGTCCACGGAATTTATTTTATAAAATTTAGTATTATAGGAGGGGGAAACTGATTCACATGCATTCGCGCGCGCGCACGCACGCACACACACACACGCGCGCAAATAAGATACAGTCGACATTTAGAATTCAAATGTTATTATTAAGAAAATTTAATACAAAAATTGAAATACAAAAATTATGAAAAATGAAAATACTGATGAGTTCGCCCATCGTACTCCCCCCGTCGGTATGCTTCTCCGATCTAAACATACAATAAAAATGTTTAGATAAAGGCGAGGGATAAAGTATAAAAAATAAAAATTACTTACGTTTTTATTCGCCCAAGATCTCCTCTTCCTCAACTTTTGGCGGTATATTCTCCACGACGATCAGGTTGCTGTAACTGAGAGTATCCTCCTCCTCTCTGGCTTTTGTGGCGGTTGCCGGTAAGTCTTTTTTCCGCATTTTTTTTGGGATGTACTCACATGAAGTTTGACTGCGTGTCTACTTTAAACTTCTCGGCGTCACTTTCTGCTCGCGCCTTTGCCACCTTCATCTTCTCTCGACACTTTTCGCACGGACACCTCATGCCATGACGCGCGAGCTCCACCATACGTGCGTTTATCAACTTAATGTCAACCTGCATCAACTCCGTCGATACTTTCAAGTTTATTAACTGCCGCATAGAGTTAAACATGGTAGCTTCGGTTCCGATTATCCCGTTCGTTAACATTACAAGCTTGTTTGAAAGCTCTTCGCGCTTTGCTACAAGCCGGGAAAATTCGTCGTTTAAGCCGCAGAACATTGCGCCAAATAAAACTCGGTGAGCTCGCGAGGACAACTTCTCACTTCTCCGGTCAGACTCGGACTGAGCACCGGGCACACTGAAGAAGAAAATTATCAGGATGTCACGCTGATCTGTTTATGATTCGAATTTTAGTAACGAAAATAAGACCTATAAAGCTTCTACGCTGAAAGATAGAGTTCCCTCTCGCACAAAGAGATTTCGTGCGGGTTAGAGTTCCATTTCGTGCACAGAGATTTCGGCGAATTTCTTTTTAAGTACAGGCTCGAGAATTTCACCTATTTTTTCAATTCGTCTTTGAAATCGCGCTCTATCACGCGCGCATTCTTCCCACATCCCACCTTTACGCGCGACTCGACTAGCATAATCCCACACGTGCATAACGCGAATGCTAGGTTTTTCCCTGAAATTAATTTTTTTCATTTTAAAAAGTATAGACAGCTTCGCCTTTCGTTTCTGCACTTACTCGCGCCTCTTACCTAGCGCAGAGTGAGGTATGGATCAGTAGCAGAGCGCAAGGAGTAACACGAGTTGTTTTATCGGATGTGGTTGGAAAAGGAGAGGGGAAAGGGGCGAATACATGTTCAAATCTAATTTATAATTTATTTTTCTGAAAAGATTACATTTTATTTACACATAATTCATCGTATATGTGTTTCGCGACAGGTCGCAAGCCATACGCGTATATTTCTTCAAAAATTAATTCAAAAATGTTATGACCCAAGTTGAAAAAATTAAGTGATTTAAATACTGCGTCGTAAAGGGGGAGGGTCTCTAAGGCCGGTTTTTGGCCCAAGTCAGTTTTGGGCGAAAAAATTCGAAAAAATTCCTACAGTATCTACTAACAATAAGAAGTCGATTTTACTATAAACGGACCACCCCCATCCCCCCATTCACCCCCAAGACCCCTTCATGAAAGGAAAACTTCACCGCTTGTATGTAGAGTTTTTGGGGAAAAAGCCGATAAAAAATCCAGAAAAATACACATATTGGTTTCTGAGGTCGCTAATTCCGAATCCAAGGTCGGTTGTCCTCCACCACATCGAATTCAAGGTCATTTGAAGGTCAAACTGTAAAAAAGCCGATAAAAAATCCAGAAAAATACACATATTGGTTTTTGAGGTCGCTGATTCCGAATCTAAGATCGGTTGACCTCCACCACATCGGATTGAAGGTCATTTCAAGGTCAAACTGTAAAAAAATCGTGTTGTTGCCATGACGGCATGACAGCCGTTGCCCAGGAACTTTGCCGGATAGTGGGACAATTCCGTTGCCCGCCGTCACCACGTGAAGGTGCCCTGGTTGCAACCACACGTTACAAGCACGATGAGAACTGACCTTCCAATGACCTTGAAGTTTGACCTTGAAATAACCTTCAATCCGATGTGGTGGAGGTCAAACGATCTTAGATTCGGAATCAGCGACCTCAAAAACCAATATGTGTATTTTTCTGGATTTTTTTATCGGCTTTTTTACAGTTTGACCTTCAAATGACCTTGAATTCGATGTGGTGGAGGACAACCGACCTTGGATTCGGAATCAGCGACCTCAAAAACCAATATGTGTATTTTTCTGGATTTTTTTATCGGCTTTTTTTACAGTTTGACAATCAAATGACCTTGAATTCGATGTGGTGGGGGACAACCGACTTTGGATTCGGAATCAGCGACCTCAAAAACCAATACGTGTATCTTTCTGGATTTTTTTATTGGCTTTTTCCCCAAAAACTCTACATACAAGCGGTGAAGTTTTCCTTTCATGAAGGGGTGGTGGGGGTGAATGGGGGGGGGATGGGGGTGGTCCGGTTATGGTAAAATCGACTTCTTATTTTTAGTAGATACTGTAGGAATTTTTCGAATTTTTTCGCCCAAAACTGACTTGGGCCAAAAACCGGCCTTAGAGACCCTCCCCCTTTCTTTTTTTTTCGAAGAAAAATAATGTTTAAAAGATTTCTAGTTTACGAGGTAATTTTTTACTTCCACGTGTGTGTATTTTCCCATTTCTTCTTTTAAATATTCGATAATTTGGTCGATAATGCGATTCGTAATCCCCGTGTTGTCTTCGAGCTAGAGCATCCGCAGTTCGATGCATCTCGACAAGTCCCTTAATCCAGAATAAGTAACCGATTGCATCGTGACACATGATGGATTGTCGGTTCTTTGTTTCTTTACCGGAGGCTCTTCGAATCGGGCCGCATCCTCGGGTAGCTGTGCATTGAATTTTTCCTCGTACCGCAAGTCTCGAACTGGAGGGCTCAGTAGTTGTGTAATGACCATTGCTTTCGTACCGTAGCGTTGGGTCAGCGATATTTGAGCGGCAACTAGATTGAAATTCGTTGGTTGCCCACTCGGGAGTTGCACACCCTCCTTGAAATAATAGTCGAACGCCTCATGCTGATGAGTGAATAATTCCCATGCCTCGGTGTCGAAATTCACAGTGTACGCGGGAGAATTCACTCCGATAATTTTCACGATGGGGCGGAAAAAACCACCATGCCACTCCAACTCCGTGATAATGCTTTTAGAATAGACACGTTTAACATGTACGTCGTGTCGTGGAGAGCAACAAATTCGGCGTTGGAAGTGCCATTTTTTCGCGGACCCGACTTTCTTGTGTATTCCTCCCTCCGAAGCGTGCTCTTTTATACGCCTTCCGATTTAACAGCAGCTCTTTTACTTTTTTGCCGGTGCAAGGGTAGCGGCCCCCGAATCCGATACTTTTTTCGCGCGTTGGAGGGGTAGAGTTAAAAAATCCATTAGGGCTGGTTTAACTTTTGGGCTGTGCCGGTTCTCAGAATTTTAAGTGCGAATCTCCAACGGTCTTTTACTTCCCAGAAGCACCGACCGATTTATCGGATTTATCATTTTAATTTCGTCCGTTGAGCAAGAAGCATCTCGATAGGTCAGGTGGACAGTCACCAGCGGGGCGATAGGGCGGGATCTGGAAAAGATGCGGCGAAGCATCACGGATACATCCCCGGGAAACTTACAAAAACTGAAAACCAGTATCCTCCCCACCAGCTCTACGTCACAGAATCAAAAACCTACTCTTTTTCTTCGAAAGATGGCCTTAGACATCGCAATGTCAATAAAAAGAAAGATTAAAAATTTTAATCAGCAACGAAACTTTTGAATAATGAAAAATTATATTTTTATAATGAAATATGAAAAACTATCAAGAAAATTTTAATAAACATCCAAACTTTTGAATAATAATGAAAAATTATGTTTTCTAACAAAAATTGTAAAACTTAAAAAAATTTTAATAAAAAATTTAAATAAAAATTATGTGTTTTTTTTTTTGCATTCAATATAATTTAGAGTAATGTAAAAAGGAAAAGGAAAAGGAGAGCATAACAAAATTTGTTACACTGCAGATACGTTAATTTTTACAATTTATTTTAAAGCTGAAAAAGCAGAATAAAATACATTTTTCTTACATTTAAAGTTTACAGCTAAAAACCGCAATACAATTTCATACATTTCATACATATCTATTGGGTAACATAAAAAAGAAAGCGTTTCATTGTTTAAAAAAGACACTTTATTTAAGCGCACGCAAGATTGAAAACCGGATCCGCTAGAATTTTCGCAAGGAGAAGAATTTGCACTCATTTTTTAATTTTTTAATTTTTTTGAAATAGTCTTATAAAATTTTGGTACTAAATGATCGTTTCACTTTTGAATTAAAACTTTGTAATTGTTCTTTATTCCACCGGAAACTCGTGCAATTTCTCTTCAAACTATTGAGATGGTGCGGTGAGATGGGCGGCTTTCCATAACTTTCGAAAAAAATTCCGCGCCCTGAGGCGTTGATGAAAAAGGCGACCCAGTGCGATCCTGGCTTGTTCGCCGTGCCGATGTTAGACACTATCGCCGCTGGAAGGCTCAGAGAGTTCGCGGGATACGGTCGGCCGCGTACACACCGACGCTCTCTGCGCGCACTCCTCTTAGCGCGTACGCTATTTTCAACGTGTTCATCCTGCGCGCCTTTTTCTCCGAAAAATATTTTATCCTACTTCGTCTCGACTCCCAGGTAAGAAGCTGTTGTTTATTACGACTCTTGGTGGGTGTTGGGGTGATGTTTCCTTCTTTTGTTTTTTCAATCGTAAAATCAGTTCTCTCCCAAGAAATTTCTTATCTGCAAAGACACCTTCACCCGACGAAAAATTTTCGCGTATGTAGTGCGCGTATTTATGTGCAGATTTGAGAGCGCACTTTATTCGTTTTTCGTTCGCTGTTTTCGGATTCACGTGGACAATGTAGCGTGGCAGCTCTCTGTCCTTGCTCTTCATAGTTTCGAGACATGGTAAGTACAACTTCTCGAGACTGACTGGCGAAATTCCAGTAATCACCTGCATTAAAGAATTAAAATACGTAGTATTTATGAAAATTTTGTGTCCCTTAAAGTCGATGCGCTCGAGTTCTCTCTTGAACCTTTTGAAGTCCGGATTGCCCTCATGGTATTCTATATGCCAGTGCCCGATAAAGGGCACAATCAGGCCCACGATCGCTATCTCTCTTATCTCCGGCTCTTGATTTCCAACGCAATCGAACATTTTTATACAAAGTACGGCGTCCACGGTTGCTCGCAAAACTGTGTCGCGCTCGAGAAGAATAGAAATCGACTATGCGAGCGAGCATTTTTTGGCCCGCTAATATACACCCGCCCCCTCCCTTAGGCGGTAAAATCCGTCACGATTTGGCGGTTGGAGTCGATCTCCATTACGTTATCGTACTCAGCGTATACTATACAGTTCACTGTGTTGGTGAGGGCTTCCTCGAATTTAACTTCGATACGAACGCTACCCGAGCGCACGAGATTCCAGTGTGAGGCGCAGTGCGCTCATAAATCCGAGGTAAGATCAAAAGCGGTTAAAAAGTTTCCTCTGCGATAATTTATTCAGTCTATCCCGATTCCTTCATTAAGAAAATGAATTCCCGTCCCTGAAAAGAGGGTGTGAAAAGCGTCAACATACAATTTACTCCGGCGAAGCGTGGTTGCAGGAGTTTAGACGGGACTTGCGCCCCATCGACGTACAGAGACAGGTAATTTATTAAAATATGCTGAAAATTAAATGGGTTTAGTGGGCGACTCCCGTTAAAGGCTCTGTTATCGACAAAGCCAATAATAATTCTTTTTGGCAACTGCCCGAGAATGACGTTGTCGAGCGTGTCGCCGATTATACCCGTGTGCATGCTGAAAGCCTTGATTTCGACGCGGGTAAGCGGGTATTTCGCACTCGTCTTGGCTAGAGCGTTTGCGTGAGCGAGCAAGACACCTGGGCTTATCTTGACGCGACATACGATTAACGAGGCTTCTTTTATCTGCACCTTAAATTTCCCATCAGCACTTGCATCCATCAAGCAAAAAGCATCCTTACTACGCACGAGGCGCACTCTCATTTCTACACCGTTTATAAGCATTTTATCCTGGTTAAAAACGTCGCAATGCAGGTGGCCAATTATATCGAAAGTCACTCCGTTTTGCGTAAAGCATTGTCGATTTTTCAGCCCATTATTTACATTCAGCGCTGCATTCGCCGCTGCGTCAAAACTTCCAGGTGTATCGTTGAACCACAAATTAGCTGTCAAAAGCGAGTCTTTTGAAGCAGGGTTGTAGTTTAGTAGCGTCTCGATGTAGGCCCGGTAAGGATAGGCGTTGTTCGGTGGAGAAACTTGCTTTTGATTGAAAAAAACGTCGACTTGGTTGAACATCGAGTGTAGAAAATTGTTAACGGGGCCAACTTTGACATTCTCGGCGGGTTCTTCGTCTACGGGTAATATTTGCGCTTGTATGTAGAGCATAGTGTGCGCGAGATCTACAGGGTGTCCCAAAAGTATGGAAACCATGAATAAATTTGGAGCAATTGATATTTTTGAAAAATGATAAATACAAAAGTTCTAGGATTCACCCCTGACTATTCAATGGTGACCTTGGATTTGACCTGGACCTTGACCTTCAAGGTTGTTTCGAGGTCAACTTTTTTTTCAAGTGGGAACTCCCTTTTTTATTGCGGATTTGGAAAGAGCATAAAATTTTACGTTCAAATGTGACCTTGACCATGACCTTTACAATGA
>JAWWEN010043912.1:0-12514 GCA_035582955.1 Sycophila texana
TTCTAGAATATTTAATAGAAAATATAAATTTTATTATAATTTTTAATTTTCAAATTTTTTTTTCAAAAAAAAATTTTTAGGTATAAACCCCTCTTAAGAGGTTGAAGAAACGTTTTAAAAACGATTAAATAACGCATATGTCAGCAAATTTTTTCACGAATATTTTATAAACGTTTACTCTCTAAATTCCTTCCTATGTGAAATTCGCTGATTTACTAGTGAAATTCACTGATTTATCGGTGATGATCAGGGCAATGCCTTGATCCTCACTGATAAATCAATGAATTTCAATGAATGCATTTTCTAGAGTACGAAACTTTATTAAAACTCTAAAAAATTGGCATTGACTGACTGACGTAATATAGAATCTTCTGAGGAACTACAAGGAGTTTCCTTTCGAGATATATCGTCGCTCCTAACAAAGAAAAGTACATTTCAAATTACATTTCACGCTCTCCACGAAGAAAAGCACATAATTGTGCTTTTCTTCGCCGGAAAAAAGTGAAATATGCTTTTCTTCGTTAGGAGCGACGATATAACTAACTCTTATAGTCTCAGCAAGTGCCAATTTTTATAGCGTTTTAATATTAACAAAAGTTATGTAAATTATTTACGAATTTGTAAAATATTACGAAGAAAACATCCCTTTCAGAAAGTCAAAGGATCCAACAATATCATTATAAAAATGCAATTTCTTTTAGAATCCTGGCCTACAGTCCCGAGCAACTTCAATTCCCCGCGGAGATTCGATGGGTGGAGCGCGACAGCGGCAACGTCTGGGCGCTGTCATCGCGTTTCCATAAGTTTTTCATGAGGCAGGTGAACACACGCGACATCAATCTGCGCATCATGAGGATCCGCCCGGATACAGCCCCTCACCAGTCGCCCTACTTGCTCCGACACCTCAACGTCTCGCCCATGCCCTCCTTCTACAACCGAACTCTGCGCGTCTTCTGAGCGAACCCCCGGCTCGTGGAAGTGACAATGACGCTGACTCGTGCATCGTTGATATATAGGACAGTGATAAGAAGCGTTGAAGGGAAAACGATAGATAATATGATTTATTATCTCGAAACAATAACTAAACGTCTGTTTTTCTTTATTATTATATCTACGTAATGAGTGAATTCGATGGTAGGTGGCAGGTGAATATTTTTTTTTTTTTTCAACCACTCTAACTTTTAAAGTCACGTGCTAAAGATGTGATTTTATGGCTCTGATGGTTAAAAATTACCTTTTTCGTGACTCGGGTGGAAGAGACATTTTTTTTTTGATATTTCGATTTTTTTATTGTCTAAATAATGTCTGATGAGGACCGATAACCGAAAAAGTAATCGTGGCATAGTATTTATCACGAGTGAATAAATTTATAATAAAAACAGTGAGAAATTGATGTAAAGCACATACTAAAATGTGCACTCAATAATAATTAATTCGATTCGAACGTGATACCAAAAATTGCAAGGATGCTCAACAAGTTGGATTGTTTTTTATTTCATGCATAATTAATTTCTTTATTTAAATGACGTGACACGTTTTAAATGATAAACGCTCAAAATATCAGAGAAACATTTAAATCTCTCAAAATATGGGAGAAGAATTTAAATTTAAAATTAAAAATATTAAAAAAAATTTTAATATTTTTAACATGTGCTAAGTTACATACCGAAGTAACCGAAATTTTTTATTTTATTTTTCATCTGTTAAAGGATGTATGAAACTTGCCAAATGTCATCATATGAACATTATAATATAATTAAAGAAATTTCTTGGTTTGCACCTCACCGTTGAATTCACTTACATTTACGATTTTGTTTCGTTTCGATATTTAGGTAGAATTTCCATTCTGACTGTATTTTTATTACTTCTTAATTAATTAAATGTCTCACGATTAATAATTTAGGCACCGTATTTTCTGCACGGACTGTTGTACTCTCATTTTCTCGCTTTAAAGAAAATCAAGTATTTATATATAGGACGAATCGCTTGAAAGACGACTAGTTAAATTAGGTCGAGGAAGTGTTATGCGCGAGTTATAAGTCAACGGATAATCAAAAATGTGCCACAATGGATGATATCTATAGCTAATATTTATACCGCTAAATATTTGCAATTAATTTGTAAATAATTAAAAAACAAAAGCGGCGGTTTTCATGGCTCGTTGGAAGCACGTTGCTAATTGAGCAGTTGTCAAAATAAAAAAAAAAAATAATAAATAAATAACGCAATCACTAATTCAAACAAAACAATCACATATAAATTTATGCACTCGATCGACAAAGCGATCGTTAAATTGTTGTAACGTAATTAGTAAGACGAACACTCAGGGGCTCCTCTTTCTCTGTTTTATAAAATAAATAATTTTTGACGCCCATTAAATATCCTTAATTGTATGCGCTCAAAATGGTCTTGTTCTCAAAGAAGTTTTTTTTTTTATGTAACTCGAGAAAATAAAAAACATTTGTGCGTTGAGCCTTTGTTTCGAGGCTCATGGCATGTCCGCATGCGCTTGAGTAAGACGTGCTGCCGCGCGTTGGGGCAGCGAGTTCAGCTCTTAGATTTTACACTGGGAAAATGTATGTACGTGAGAGAATCGAGCTTTCGTTTGATTCTTCTATAATAAACTGAAGTGGCTAAAATCATTAAGACTTTTTTTTTAATTTCCTGTTTTTGTAACAGCATTTTTTTAATAACTATAGGCATAGTCATCCTTTATATCATTTTTTTCTTTCAATATACTGTAATAATTAATAGAAAACGATTTTCATGGAAAAATTAATCTAAAATATCATTATAAATGTTTTTCTTCTACATCTTCTATAATAGAAATATAAATAACAAAAGACGACCTTACTTTTTGATTACTGTAGCTTATTCCAAATTAAAATCATTGCAATAAGCAATACTTTGAAAATACAAAGTAATTAATGTCAAAGTAACTATCCCTATAGTTAATTTAAAAATAAAGCATTCTAGTGAATTACTCTATGATCTGTCAATTGGTGGCATATTATCTTGAGATAGACGTTTGAGCATGTGGCCACGTCTTGACTAATTAAATAAAAGTATAGCTGAATTTATTTTTAGGCTCGTTTTTTTTTTTTTTTTTAAGAATTGAAGCTGTCTTCATCTACTACATGATTTGCTCGTCTGTTATAATATGGAGAATTGGATTCTTGCATGAAGAATTTCATTAGATATTCAACATTCCGATACAATTAATGCAGTCTAAAAAAAAATTTCACAGAATTTTGCATCTTCTCTTGATTCCAGCAATCAAAGCAACAATACAGTCGTCGAGAACGTCGTCAGATAGTCTGCTGCAGACAGACACAAGTTCTTCGATCTGTTTTTTTCATTTTTGACTGGAGAGTCATTTGGGCGCTTCGTACATTAACCTTATATTTATAGCACTCTAATCTTAAAATGCTAACTTTAATGTTATTTTTCAACTCAAATTCAAAACTTATAATTATTGTAAATTTTTAACATATATACATATACATAGATAACATGATTCAAGAGAAAAATATATATAAAAAGACGGATAAAAGGTATCATTTTATTAAACGGCTACTTAATGGAAGATTATGCGGAAACAAATTGGCATTGACTGACTGACGTAATACGGAATCTTCTGAGGAACTACAAGGAGTTTCCTTTCGAGATATATCGTCGCTCCTAACAAAGAAAAGTACATTTCAAATTACATTTCACGCTCTCCACGAAGAAAAGCACATAATTGTGCTTTTCTTCGCCGGAAAAAAGTGAAATATGCTTTTCTTCGTTAGGAGCGACGATATAACTAACTCTTATAGTCTCAGCAAGTGCCAATTTTTATAGCGTTTTAATATTAACAAAAGTTATGTAAATTATTTACGAATTTGTAAAATATTACGAAGAAAACACCCCTTTCAGAAATTCAAAGGATCCAACAATATATTCCCTTCTTAAAAAATCCATGGGCTTTTTATTGTTGATGCTATTTCTACTTACGTGTTGAAAAAAATGATCTATACTGAACGAGTGATGCCATAAAACTACAGCATAATTTTCGAATGAAAACATGTAATTTACGATGCCTGGCGTACGTGATGTTTATCTTGAAGCCACGTTTTCACATTTGAAATCACATATTAAAAGAATTATCGAGTCAATATAATAAATTCTTTTTAAATGCATTTGAAAGGGCATAAAATTTCCTATTTTTTTGTCAGAAATTTTTTTATTAATTACCCTAATTTTTTCCATTTCTGTGCCAATGAGAAAACGTCACTATTCACATTTTCTAAGTAAATTTTCACATTTTCAGATTTACAGGGTAAAAATCCGATTCCCTCCGTAACACAGAAAATTTCCAGCGATCCAATTTCTCCTCACAGTCCTCAAAGTACGTGACCCAGCACGTCGGCTTTACGCGGGCATGACATTTTCGCATCCAACGGGTCGGTCTCGGTGTGCGCGTCCGTCGCCGCGCTTCCCGGTATAATTCCGCGGGCGTGCGCCAATCGCGACCCCGAGTTCCGCGCGCCGCAGGAAGGCGGAATCGCACGGAGCGGGATTTGAGGCCCCGAAGTCTGTCACGCACGCTGATCACTTTTTTTCGCCGGTATTTCGCGTCCGCAGTCCCTTTACGCGCCGCCGACTAATGTCGAGCGACGATTTTGTTCGCTTCCTCATTGTTGCACGGGCGCATCCAGGTGCCGACAATTTTTCGCTCCGATTGCTGCGATGACAGTTGCTTTGGTTTTTGTCGGTGTGCCTCGGTGTACTTTGTAATGGGACGTGTAGTTTTGAAAGCCGAGGGTGTTATTTAAGGTAAAACGATTTTTTAAATACGTTTAATTCTCTTGATGAGTATAGTTATAAAGTTGGTGTAATTTAAACTAAAAAACGAATTTTTAATAAATTTTAATAAGTAGTTTCGTGGAAAAGCTATTTTTTTTTTAGTTTGTAGGTGTAAAAATGATCAAGACGAACCAAGTAGTTATTAATTAACTATGCCGAAGTTTCGACGCTTTATTGAAGAGCGTCCTCATCAGGGCTACAAAAATTATAAAACAAGAAAGAATTACGAAAACGATAACAGATGCTCAAACTGAGAACACATACGTTTGTTACATTTACTGACCTTTTTTGTTAATTATTATTAACTCATTTGAGTTCGTCCAAGTGCATGAGCCAAGTCAAGAAAACTATTTTTTTTTTAGCAGAGTCAAATAGGAGCGCGTGAAGTTTGAAGTTCTTATCTCGTGAAAGATAAAAGGCGAATTTTAAATTTCGCGCGCTGTTATTTGAAAGCTGCAGTTGAAAGCGACCATTAATTAAACTACACCTATAAGTCCTTAATGAATTTTGAAGAGAGAGATAAGTTAATTAAATCCAAAAAAAAAAATTATAAACTAATTTTAAGTGATTAGGTACGATGCTAAACATAATAACAGAAATTGTCATCCAGAGAAATTTGCTTTTTTCAAGTAATAAATTCACCCTCCGCGAATAATCTTCAACGTTACTTTCTTGTTGTGCAACGTTCTATTATTACAAGAGATTATTATCATATTACATGTATTTTTACTACAATGTTTCATTATTCAAGCAATAAAGAAGTTCATCTAAATGTCTTACAAATTAGAATCATTGATGTGATACTTTATTTTTGTTTTGTTTTGACTAAACATAAAAAAAAATAAAAATAAATAATTTAAAATAAATTTTAACGACAGCGTACAAAGTAAATCTAATTATGAGTCCATTGACTTTAAAAAAAAAAATGCTTTCAAAGTACAAGGATGATGCTACCATTAAAACGTCTCGAAAAAAAAAAAAATCATAAATTCAAATCGCTTTAATATGCGGAAACAGCTTAACATTGTGGAGGGGATAAATCTCCTTTTTTTTTATCTGACCTACATTTTCGATTCTTAGGAAGAATATAAAATAAACTAGCGGCATTTTTCGTTTATACCTTACTCAATTTTTACGATGCATTATTTCCATTTTAATTACCTCGACAACCGTAGTACGTAAACGAGCGTAGAGTACAACCACTTGCCTTCTCTTTCGCTCGTTCGCGTTGCGCTTTAACTTTTTAACTCAATCCGACTTTTCACTTCGTTATAACTTAACTCGGCGCAATCGCCGTGCCGCGTAGCTGCCCGTGCTTTAAATTTACATACGAGGAGAAAATTTTTTAGGATAAAAATTGAATGTTTATATACTTATTCCGTGAATAATGATGAAATTTTTATAAAGTTGTTTATAGGGTAACATAATGTTTATCTATTGATAAATGTTATTACATCGGTACAGTTTATGATACCATTGTAATATTAATTGCTCTTCACGATGAATAATTTATTGAAGATATTAAAACTACATTGAAGTGGTTATAAATTTTCTAGAATCAATAGCTTTTTTATTATTTTATTATTATTTTGTTCTATAAAAGGGTACTATAGCCCGGCCGTTAAATATTAATAAAGTTTGTTTTAGAACTTCTAACTAATTTTTTTATAACACTCGATCGTGTCAACTACACTGATAAACAAAACTTTAACAAAGCATTTTTCTTAATGTTTTGCCAAGTAGATGATTATTGCTTATAACAACTAAAATATAAACATTTTTATGAAATTGTGAAATGAATTTAGTCTTAAAAAAATATGAGGGTAATTTAAAGAAAAATTTACTTGACAAAACTTTATGTAAGGGTGGTTTATTCATTTGTATCATATCAGGCTAAATAATACTAAAAGTAGCCTGATATGACTGTGCTATCACTAACATACAATGCTTCTAATGTTTTATACTAAATTCGTAAGGGTTGTAATTTTTCTAATCGCAGATTGTTTTTATTATTTATTTAATTAAAAATTGTTTATTCGAAAGATATGAACTTTCTAAATTTTGTAAAATAATGTAATTTATTCTATTTTTAAAAGAAATATTTTTTTAAAATTACTTACTAATTTTTTTCCAGTCTATTCTGAATGTTTATGAATCTCACAGTTCGTGACGACATTCCATTGCACAAGGGCTCCTTTAAGTTCGCCAGTGTCAATAAAACAGAATTTCAAAACGCACTCCATTTGCACCTCAATAAACTTAGTTTTTCCACCTTCCACATACGAAAATAAAAAAAAAAACCGTTTTCGCCTCTCTCAACACGTTATAAGAAACAAACGGCTCCATCGTCAAATCGACAACAATGAATAAAACATCAGTTCCACAGCTATAAAAAAAAACACACACACAATAATCCCCCGGAAGATCCTAATCAACAATAGTGTGCCAACATCAGCGGCGCAATCGCAGAAAAGGCAACCCATACTCCACTTTCATAAAAATTCTTTTTTTCGCGTTCGCGCGCATTAAAATCGCCCGGCCGCACTGATAAAAGCAGAATTTACACTTTTATTATCACTCCGCCTCGCGCAGAGCGAAACTTTCGTAACGCCACGGAGAGCATAAAGGCGCGCCGGCGATTTCCCATGGAAGTATATAAAAAAAAAAGGGAAAAAAAGGAAAACCGCGCGCTCGGGGAGAAATTCGCAGAAGCGCGTCTCCGACCTTCCCGCGCCGAAGGTAAACATTGCGGCAACAGGTGGTGGCAGAGTCGCGCTCGATCGGAGCCGAGTATAGCGACGCACGGCGGGCTCGCTCGACGCGCACCGCTGCCAAAGGGGGATACCAGGCGCTGGGCGAGCGGTACGCCGGCCCGCAGTTGCGAGGAAGCGACCGAGCGAGCCGCTGGACGGATCACTGTTTGTCTTGTATATATATATATATATATATATATATCGAGAACTGTGAGTGCGGTGATTTTAGTTTAAACTCTTTTTTTTTTTTTTGCGCGCGGGTTATTTTGTTTAATGAGAGTTGCTGATATAGTTGAGAGTGGCTTTGAAGTGAATGCTGCTTTTAATGGTATGGACCTTCATGGAGATAACAAAAAGTTTCGTTAAGTAGTGTATTATGGACACTAGACTGAATTTAATTCACTTGGAACATTTTCAAAATATTCAAAAGATTGAACGATGGAGATTTGTTTTTACTTCTGTATTTACTTTAGTTTTTTTTTTTTAATTTTTGAGGTATATCGGTCGATTTATTCTGTTGCTTATACATACTATATATTGTAATTTTTTAAAATTTTGAAAATAATCTAAGTGAATTCGGTCGACTGTATCGCTAAGCCGAAATAATTTCTTGTGGAACATCCTCGTAATCAAAGGAGTAAACACATAGACAAGCTCGACATTTTAAGAAAAAAGTACAAAACATTTTTATTTTTTAAATGGAATTTTTTTGTATTTAAGAAATATTCTAGAAGAATTTATTTCGGTCAAGTGTAGAGTGTAGTATAGACGTAAGATCTGCTGCTTGCTGATGACGAGTACTATAAACTCATGAAGGCAGAAATATCCCTAAGTACTCTAATCAACTAATTTCAATTCTACCGCAACATTTTTCAAATTTTCTAAAAATTACGAGGGATTTGTAGTCTTTACCTATTTCTGAATACTTTCGAGGTTGTTGACACGTACTCCATTGTTTATATGTCTTGTGTTGATTTTTATATTAATTTTACGTCGTGTAAAGTATAATTTTTTCAATTTTATGTTTTCTAAGTAGAGAGCTTTTAAAAGCTTTTAGAAGCTCCTTAAAACTTAAGGATTATAAAGATTCGATAATTAAAAAAGAAGCATTTTAGACTCTCTTTAAGAGCGCTAAAAACGTGTAAGAGTTCCCGTCTATCACAAAAAATTATTATAGTCTGTATTAAAGGACAGACTGTTATACATAAAAAAATTAATATAGTGAGTAGCAAATGCCAGTGTAAAATGTAGTTATAGAATTATCTTATAAAGGTTTTTAAATTTGTTAGTCACTGCACTAATTTTTATTAAATATCAAATTTGTCCTTGAAAAATTATCCATTAGTAAAGACTAGAGTAATACAAAATTTTTCCGTTTATATGCTATGACCATAATAAAGATAAATTAAACACTAAAACAATAAACGTTTGCAATAAAGGAAAAATTAAAAATTAAAACAATTACAGACATTTACGTTAAAGACAATCTAAACATTTTCTTATTTTGTCCTCTACAACGTAATGCTAAACAGAAAATAACACACATAACTCTTAAAGGTAGTGTTCCTTTTTTTCACAAAAAATGTATTAAATTAAGCGTACAGTTCGCTTTGATCTTTGAATTTTTGTGGCTTTCTCTGATTTTAAAGAAGAAAGTCGATAGATTAATTATTTTCTTGCGAGACATTGGAATTAGTTTTGTTTTTATATTAGCGGCGATGGTAAACTTGCTATGGTTTTTATGACTCACTGGTTTTTATCAATTATATCGCATTTATATTACGTTATTCTCTTTTTTTATTAACATTCTTTTCTTATTCAATGTCCAAGCTGTTTTCAATGTTAATGCTTTCTACATTCTGTGAAACGTATATAATGCCTTAGATTGTATCGGAGACAATGCGCATGAATTTTACATCAAATTTTATGTATAAATTCAGTGGATACAATAAAAATTATAGCATAGCACATAAAAAAACATTTGAATGAAAAAAAAAATACACGTTTCCTTATTTAAAATGCCTAAAAGGAAAACACATTATATTGATGAGCATTGGCGGCTCTACGTGCTCGTCTGTTTCTACTTAAGGAAGCGCAAACACGCAGTGGTTAATATTGACGTCTTACTATGCTCGTCTATTTCTACTTGCGGACGCGCAGGCATCGCACAGGCAGTATCGATATATGCTCGGCTGTTTCTACTTACGAAAACTGAATACCTCGAATTCGTGAATATCAATGTCTAATTGTTATTCTCGTCTGTTTTTGGAAACATGGATAGTCGATGGTCGAATATTAGTGTTTTCTTTCGTCTATTTCACTTCAGAGAAAGGGCTATCAAATTAGCGAATATTTATGTCTTAGCATACTCTCCTGTTTCTACTTAAGGGCAGGGGAGTTGACAGTTCATTAATATAAATGTCTTGCCATGCCCGTCTGTGCCTACTTATGGATTCTGGAACGCATAATGATATCCGTCAGATAGAAGATTGGAAAATGATTGACACACATTTTTTTTTTTTAATTTAATGCAAAACTTTTTGATCTTCGATATCTTTACTAATAATAAGTAAATTGAAAAAAGAAAAAATACGTATAGATTATTTTTCAATATTCTACCCGTGGGATAAAGTAGAATTAAAAAAAATTATCCATGCAAAAAATCATAGTAATGTCTGCCCGTGCCCGTCTGTTTCTACTTGCGGATGCGATGCGCATCGTTCTCTCATATCAATGTCTTGTCGTACTCGTCTGTTTCTATTTAAATACGTATAAAAGAAGGCAAATATTACACAAAAAATTCTTTTTCAACAATTTAGAATTCAATTCAATGTTAATATTTATAAATAAGTTTTAAGAATTTATATCAAGAAAATTTAATCGCTTAGAGTAAGGTTAATTCTTATTATTACTTTTACTTAAAAAATGTAAAACTTTTATTAAAAGTGACAAATTTTTTAAGCAAATGAAATAAATTGAATTAAAATTATTGTTTTTAAACGACTGATCACTTAAAAAAAAAAAACAAAAACAGTGATCCAAAGGAAATATAAATATTGTTATAATAATTTTAACATTTTAAATCGAGTAAATTTTTATTTTTCCTAACATTTATTTTTAAAGCGTAGTTTCCATAGTTATCACTCTCCACAGTTAACACGTACTACTATCCAAGTGTGTAAGTTCTTGTACTTTTACTTTACTGTATACGCGCTTGTTTTTTATGTTCCAGCTACAGTTATAAATTATTTCCCATTTAAGTATTACTTTAATATTTTGAAAGAAACTTGCGCTCGCATTTTTTTATTTTCATTATTTTGAAATATTTTACGCGGTACTTATTGTAGTTTTGTAAATAATGCGTTTAAAAAATTACTTTACGACTGGCAATTTCATTATGGGCAGGCGTCTGACCGCATCGAGATGCATCTACTTGCGCGATGAGCGCCGATCAGATCCGCAACGACTCCTTTTGTTCCAGTCTTCCACGCACGTACATCAAACCTGACGTTTTTAGATTTTTTTTTTTGGATTTATGCGGTTACAAATTTACGAGCACGTTCGTTAAAATAGTTTAAAACTCCAATAAATCGGGAAATATTGACGAAATTTATCACCGGCGTAAATAACGAAAAAATTTGCATATCAGGACACGCGAAACAAAAGCTCGCGAATAAGCAACAATTCGAAACGGACTCTTAACTTTAATATACTCCATCGGATCTGAATTGCATGCGTAAATCTAAACTAAAGGCTTTACGATTCATTACGCGGAAATAATTGTTCAATAAAAATTTCTCTCTTTAAAATATCAGTATATATAGACTACTGCAAAGTTTACTTGAATGTATAGCAAAATTTATAATATAACTACAAAATTTTATTATAATTTTTTTTTAATTTGCTTGTCATTATTTTAATTTTTTTAATTGTTTAACTTGTCCTTGCATAAGTAATCACTATTTTTAATTGCATTTTTTTTTCTGTACGTGTATAAACATATACATGTGTAGTAATATTAGGATCAAGTGGCATATTTATTGTAAATATTGTTTACAACTTGGTAAAAATGATCCCATACGATCTTTAGAGAGCATAGTTATTAGAAGAGTGCCAGACTCTGTATCATGAATTTCATTGAAACTATGAGAGATCTATTCATACATATATAAAGGTGAAAGAAGCTAAAGATTTTATACCCTTCTACTTCATATTTTTACAACTGGATGGTATATTATAGCAGTAACTTTCATCAATATCATAAAGATTATTATTGCTTATATATCACTGTAATAATAATTTACATGTTTTCTTTGTTAAAGGTTCTGGAAATTCAAATGTTAAGTTAAAATGAGAAGTTATAAATGAAACCTTCTTATACGTAAAGATATGTACCAAAGTGACAGTCAAATTGATTTTTAGCTTTGCCTATTTGATAAAACTTTTCATGGAATCGTCAGTTATAAACGTAAAAGAGAATAATTTCTTCTTTCTTCAACTTTTTACATAATTTTACATAATCGCTTTAAGTTGTAGGTATTTGACAAATTTATGAATGCTTTTTTAAATTTCGTTTGTTCTTTAAAAAAAATGTATAGGTTTCACACAACAAATATAGTAAAATTAATCAGTTTGAAACAAAATTACACTCATAACTTGTAAAATGTATTCATAAATTTAATAAGAAAAAATTAAATACTAGCAATTTAATACTAAAGGATTTTAAAGTCGTAACAATTTTCAACGGCTATATAAACACTCTCCGCGAAACTAACGAAACTATAAAATTCGGTACGACCGTACCCTTTCAAACACCCGCAGTCGCCGATTTTGCAGAAACTAACCAGGAGAGTACCTGACCTCCGGATCACGGAATTTGTTGAAACTTTGAGGGCTGATTTCTTATATGAAAA
>JAWWEN010043943.1:0-12501 GCA_035582955.1 Sycophila texana
CTAGCGCTTAGAAATTTTCATGCGACGTTGCAAATATTTGAATTGTTCTTCGAGTTTCAATTCGAGGCGAGTGTACACTGAGAAAAAAGTATCGTAAAAAATTACTATTTGCTTGGAGACATGAATGCAGTTTTGACTCTCAGATAAAAATTACTAAACTCTATAAAGTAAAATTTGTCATTTAAAAATTCTTTCATTCGTTAAAAAAATCTCTTTAGATTTTATTTGAAGTCATCAAATAATATGTTTAATAATAATATTGTCTTTCAAAAAATGTACTACAGCATAAGAATTATTCGAGTTTTTGAATTTGCGCGCGAAAATTACACTCAATCGCGCACTCCAAACCAGAATTTAGAAAAAATAATTGCATAGATTACTATAAATTATAAAATATTTTTGAACATTGATAAATATAATTAATTCTTTTTTTCTCATTTTATAAATAATAGTTTCTTTATACATAGTTCTTTTTTTATTTTACAATCTTTATAAATAAAAACTAAGGAAATCTGATACAATGAAACAAGAATATAAAATATGAAGATATACAAAATCAATAAGAGAACAAAAATTCAATAATACGAGAATGTATTTTTAAAAAATTCCTGATATAGAATTAATATTAGTTACGACCGATAGAAGTATTCCATATGCACTTTAGACAACCCATCGGCGAATAGGAGCCAATATTTGTACTTAAAAAAATAGTTTACAAAATTTGCCCTTATATTTTTTAAATTATTATCGTCCTTGAACTTCGTAAAAAAAACTCCTTAAATGTTGCCTCTGTAAATCCTTTTCCAGGACAATATCCGTAAAAAAAGGTGTATCGGAGATGTAACGTTGTCTCTGCCTGTTCACCGGAATAAAAACTGAAACAAATATATTTTTTAATAAAAGTAAAATCCAGGCGTTATCCCCGCCACTTTGCGGCAAAACGTGAGGTTCGGGCGTGGGGAAATCGACGAAAGCCCGCAATATCTCGCGATCGGCGAAAACAAAGAGGAAACCCCCTGGAGAGACGAGGGTCGACGTCGTCGCCGAAAAAAAGGTACAACGATAAAGCCGGTCTGCATTTTGCCACCCGGCGATAAGGAGCACGGCCAGGACGGAGAGGGCCGAGGGTCCGGGAGTCTTCTCAAGGCGATCGCTTTCGGTCTGGTAGAGGTCCGCGATCGACGCGTTCCCTCCGCTGCAACCGGTGAAATGTAGCGGAATACGCACACCTTGGGATTTAGATTTATACATTTGCTGCGGGTGCTGGGCCTCCGGAAGCTCACGGTAAAGTCCCTTGATTTTCCACGAGGTGCGGATGCTTTGTTGACGCTCGAGCAACGGAAACATAAGGAGCGATAATTTCTGATTCGAGTGATGTAAAATCTGCGAGAGATAGTTATAGAAGTTTCTCCTGTCATGCATTTCACAAACTATTTTTATATAAATATACTGACTTAAGATACTTATACTTTATTATAGTAACTATAGAATTTTTTACATTCGATTACTAAACATTTTAAAGTGATGATTCTCAAATATAAAAATTCATTCAGTAATAGACAAACATTTGTTAAAAACATAATAGAATCTCAAAATAATCTTCTAACATGTTTTTAGTCTCTCTATTTGATTCAGTGAAAATTGTCATTAATTTTAAAACAGTTGCACAATTATCACTGTAATTTAGTGAAATTTCACTAGATCAAATTTAGAGAGTAGGACAACCTTTTTTTTTACTATTAAAAGCTTTCCTTCTCTAGTCGGAAAAATCATTATTAACTTCAAGTAATTCATTTAGAACGTCAGGTATATTGAATGATAGTAAATAAAAGTTTGACTCTTTTTTGCCAATGTTTTAAAGTTTTCAGACGTATATAGACCATCGTATCTTAAAGTTTTGCAATAATTCGCGTACTTATATAAACTCCGAGGTAATAAATCTGAATATTTCAACAAAAAAAAAAACTTCTTTTTACCTAAACAAGTGTATTTCATTAAAATAAACATTTTTCAAAATAAATAAAAAACCTTAGCGTTCCAAGTATTTCGGAATTCAGCAATATCTAAAATTAGGAAATTATCGAAGCACTCACGAGCTGAATAGTTTACAGTCTTTGTTTCGTTTTTTTTTCTTCTCTTTTCACCGAGCCGCGCAGGACTCTCCATGTTGGAAAATTTTCTTCCCGAAGCCAATCACCGCGAGAAAAAGAGAGAGCCCTGCTGGAAGAGAGCGTAATTGAAATTGCCCGGTTCTCACTTCCGCCCTCGCGCGGAGTCTATTCACGACGCAACACTCGACTGCATTAACAACGTCGGTGAGACGAGAGAAAGAGCGAGATGGAAATGTGCAAAAGGGAGGGAAACAAGTACGAAGAGAGCGTCGACTTTTCCCCGAGACGTTTGGTCGCTTTTAAAGTTTTCGACGTGCGCGCGCCCGGGATATTCCTGCGAGAGGGAGAAGAAAACGGGAGTGTTCGGAAAGTAGCCTTTCGCTTATTTCCACTCGCGCGTATAGACATCGAGACGAGGAGAGTCGTTTTCTCTTGTTTTGCCTCGCTCCTCCTCACCCCGACCCTTCCCTTGCCCCCGGGAGGAAACTATACTTACATTCGGCGTCTCGTGTAAAATTGATTTTCAATTTTTATCGAACGAGCGGACGCGCGCATACGCTCCGGGCTCAGGAGTCTCAGAGGCGCGTTTGCAGATGGAAAAGTTGCTATCGCGATTGTTTTTCCGATTTTAATGGCGTTATTACGCGAGTTGCTTCCGCGGAGATTGATTTTTTCTTGTGTATACGCTCGACGTTTATTCTTTTCTTTCCTTTATGAGGACACTTTGTGTATTATTTTTTACTATATATTTTTCATAAATAAAGTATTTTTAGAGCATTTACGTGTAAGATGTCAATGTATGTTACTACTTAATTTAATTTTAACGCCGGAACAATTTTAATTAAATTTTAAGTAATTTTATTAAGCAGCTCCTCTATTATTATTTTCTTACATTACCTACAGGACAGGTTACATTATCTTCAGGCATCAGAAAGATTACTATTTGTAGATATTTATAAACTTTTTGAATTTGGCGTCTTTGATTTTTATTGAAGCTTCACAATATCCTGCCATAATTTTTTTTAAAAAGAGGATTCTTTTAAAGACGGCTATTGATGCACAATTGTTCTTTTATTTATAAATTATTTATTTATTTTTTTAAACATTATTTCTTGACTTTCTCTAAAACCCTATAATAATTTAGTCGAGGTATAAAGAAAGTTTTTCGAAGTGTTGCTTTGTTGCGCGCAACTGCAAACTTTCTTTCGCAGACTTTCGTAAATATATTAAGAGTTTTAGTTTATTTTGCTGTAAGTCAACATTTCTTGCAACTTATCTGAAAGTTTTGCAAAATACTTAAAAACTCGGCGAATTTTTCATTTTTCCGTTATCGACGTAGGTATAGTATAGTAACGGTGCATCGTTCCCTCTTCGGACAACCCAGGAGTCTTCCTTTTTCCGCGAGAAAGAAAGAGAGAGTTTAGGCAAAATAAAAAATATATATATATATAATAATTCATGACAATTCCACAATTGTACACTAAATATATGAATAATCAGTGTATATAAATACTAATACAATAAAAATCTTTTTAAAAATAAATAATATCATATATAAACAATTTTGTTTCGATAAAACCTTATATTACAAGGATCACAGATCTTTGTCTTAAATTTTAAATTACAATTTAACAATAAAAATCACATATAGTATAGCTTGAAAAATGCTGTAGAGTAATACTGAAAAGTACCCTGGTAGAAATCCTTTAGTTTTGTCATATAATGAAACGACTTCTTTTTAACATTTTAGGCCTATTTAATTAATGTCCATTGTCCAAAGTACTTATTAAATAGGCCTAAAATGTTAAAGAAAAAAATCGATTCATAATGGTACAAATACTAGACAATTTCTACCAGGGTATCAGTTGTAAAGATTTCGGGTTGGGGTTGAAAAGGAATCCGGAATCAGTCGTCAACTCAATAATAATATTTAATTTATTCATAATGTTCTTCGCATCAATTGAACTATCGTCGTTATCATCATCTGCTTAATAATCACCGTCGTCTCGTACGCACGGATCAAATACAATAATATATGGATATGGAGACTCCCGGCACTACACAAATAAATAAAATAAACAATTACAATGAGGATAAAAGAAATTAAAGCGAAATCGTGACACCTTACCCCGCAGGTCCGGCCTTGTCCGCGAATATGCAAGGAGCACCAGACGACCACCGCGTGGTCCGCCGTCTCGATGCCGAGTGAGCATCGATATTTTCCGACGCGACGCGCAGAGCTCCGAATTTCAATAATAAAAACAATGGGCTCGGTACACCTGTACTCGAACATCCGAGTTTAAAGTCCGATCCGTTACACAGTCACTGATTTACAATACTTGTAAAATAATATCATAGCCTCCTCCTCTCAATCTACACCCGATAACCACCCCATTAAAAAAATCACAGTCCATCGATAAAGGGCAGCATCCCCGAGATGCATCCATTATCGAGGAGGAGGCAATTCATCGGGTACAGCCGCGAGAGAAGCCACCACTCGAGATGAGCCTCCCGGGCAATTAACAATGTTTATCTCGTGCTAATGATCGGCGTCGCGCTCCCGCGCGCGCTCGAGAGTGGCCGGAGAGGGCGTGGGTGGTGCACACGAGAGAAAGAAAGAGAGAGAGAGAGAGAGAGAGAGAGAGAGAGAGAGAGAGAGAGAGAGAGAGAGAGAGAGAGAGAGAGAGAGAGAGAGGAGAGGCAAACAGGGTTGCGGCCCGAGCGTAGGAGCTACTTAAGCCGCGCGCCAGAAGAGCAGTCGCGCCTTTGTTATTCCCGCGGGTGCACGTGTCTTTTGTTTTCCTTCCACTTTCCGGCGATTCTCTCCTTCGCTCGCGTGGGCGGCGCGCACAGAAGCCGGCGCGCTTTTGTTTCGCGCTCGTGCGCCCCGGCAACGAGCACTTGACGGACGGATGGCTCGCCGCCGCTCCTGCCTTCCTGCGTGGCTTCCTACTCCTTTTTTTATTTATTTTTTTTTCTTACCTTTTTTTTTTTATTCCGTCTCTACCGCTCCTCGCCGACGCGCAGGTATACCTACGGACCTTCTCTCCGTTTTCTCCCTCTCACTCTCTCTATTTTTTCTTTTTGTTTTAGTCGTTTTGCTTTTTTCAGTCTCGGTTGCAGGCTGCTCCTTCACTCTGCCTCGGACGTCTTCTTGTTGGCGCAGCTCACGAAGGATGACGCGCGAGGGCTGATTTTTCGTTGTCAGGCTACCGAGTTGAGACGCGTGCTTTCTTTTAAAAGCGTTAATGGAGGAAGATGTTGTTTTTTTTTTTATTTTGAGTTGACTTTGATGGAAGGAAATAAGTAGATAATTGAAAAAAAAAAAATTGTTTGAAATTGTAACGGTGGTACTTTTAATATTTCACAATCGATGTTCAATGAAAATTGACGTAACTCCTCTGCGTTTCGTAGTTGAATTTTATTACGGCAGTTATAAATTTCAAGGCGGTACACTGAGTTATTGAAACATAAATTTATCCTACATATGTAGTAAATCAAGTGTACTTTACGGTGCTACTATTTATTCGAATTGTCTATGCGAATCAGAATAGCATGTAGAAATCATTACTTTTAAAAAAAAGCTTCCTCCTGGCGGAAGCTATAAAATTCCGTGGTGCAACCGTGCAATACTGACTTACTGTCGATTATCAACAATGGTCAATAGGAAACTATCGTCATAATTTTTAATTCTAATTTTAATTGATGGTTTTATAAGTAAAGTAGGAAAATCCTCAAAACAGCTTATCTTTTAGTTGAATAGTTATTGTTTAATTAATTTTTTAAATATACTATTAATCCATTAGTCCATTTTGACATTAAAACTTAATGATAATGATATTTCATTTTTCGATGAATCAAAATAAACAGACAAAAAATTCTTCGTATAACTCGTTTAAAATTATCAATAATCATTCAAAATGCTTTAATTTTAATGAAACTTGTTAATAAATGTTCTTCACACAAAATACAACACATGACCCACTAGACCACGACTTCCCCCATAACTAAAATGTATATAACTAAAAAATATATAAAAACTATACATATATAACTAAATAAACCGTGAACGTATCATTTTCAAGTTCAATCAATCAGAAGCTATCAGCCGAGAACAAAACCCTCGTTTTCTCTCGGTCTCTCGCGGCGAAAGGAAGACGTACAGAAATAAAGAGAGAAAAAAAAGGAAACACCTTCGACTTCCCGCTTCACCAAAAAACCCATGGAACAAGCCGCTCCAGCAAAAAGCGGTGGAAACCGCGGCCCCATCTCTCTCTCTCTCTCTCTCTCTCTCTCTCTCTCTCTCTCTTTCTCTCTCCCTCTCATTCCGGCGCTGAGAAAACTCGCTCGACTCTCTTTGCGGCGGAGCGGCTAAGTACCCGCTGCTCTCGTTGCCTCTCCCCTCACCGTCCCAACGACGCTCTAACTCTCCTCGCGAAACGCGAAATTTCTTCCCTCACGCGGCTCCGACAATAACTCGCGCGTCCTTTTTTCGCGGCTCGTCTTCTTGCTCGCAACCCCTTCATTCTTCTCTTCTTATGATGCGCACGCGAGCTTCCCGGGAATTTTTCTCAAAGAAGGCGCGATCTGCTTTTCTCTAATTCTCCGTCCGAGGTAATTGCTGGACTCGAATTGCACACTTTTTTTTCTCTCTCTCTATCCTCCGGCTGCTTCACTCGCCGGCGGTAAATAGCCTGACAGCCTTCTCTGAATTGAGATTGTCTTATTAAGTTTTCTCGAGTGTTTAGAGGACGTCGAGACGCGGGTTTATGACCGACGATAAATTTTTGCGATTGGCCGCGTACCGGCGATTCTCGTTGTAATTGAATGAGCAAACGAGGAATGTTAATGTTTCTTTGGACTAAACGAGTGATATTTTGGTACACTGACGAAAAAAAAAAATTTAATTCACGGAACAAATTCACGCTGTTAAATATGTCTAAGTGAATTAGAATCTGTTATTTTGACGATATGCACCTCTGCAATTCAACAGACTATAATAAAAACTTTCTTTTAATAGAGTAATTAATAATAATTTAAGATTAATAATATTTTTTTTTTAACTCCTATTTCATTAATTTTATGATATTGGAGAATCTCATCATTTTAAGTGCATATAAATATATCACTTAAATAAGTATCACACTTCAAGTATTGAAAATGTATATTTAAGTACATACTTTAAATAGTATATTTTTTTATTAATTCAACTAAAATGATCTGTTGTTTAAATTGAGTGAAATATCCGTCATTTTAACAGAGCTTCTTTATTTTAACAACTTGTCTATTATCCTAACAATATCTCATTTAAACCAAAGGTGTTCCTGAAAAAATAACGGCTTCTTCTATTGAACGTATTTAATAAGAAATCTGCTGATTCAATAATTATTATTATTGTTATTTCAGTTTAAACTTAGGTGTGCGTACGAATGTATAAAAGAATCACTTAAGCTAATAGACTTTTTGTTTAAAAATAACGTTCTGATAAAAAAAAGCTCTTTCTCTTTCTCTCTCACCCTTCTGATTGATTTTTAATAGCCCACGAACTAATGCTTTTGCTTTCAAGCATAGTGACAAATTACGCGTGATTCGAATACACATATGTATATATATTTCTCTCGAAATTAAAGTTAGACACATACATTTTTCAACCAAATGAGTATCGATCGATATTCCATTTTTCAAACAAATGGCAAAAAGCTCGCCGGACTGCTCCCGCGCTTCCCTCCTACATACTTGACAAAATTAAATCGTCGCGATCGGCCAAAATGAAAACGAGGCGAAAATCGTAAATCACGCGCAAACCGCTTTCCGGCGCGATTTTCCCGCACGTGCGTGATTTCTCTTATCTGCCCCCGTCGATGCTAATCTCCCCGCGCGTTGACCGCCCGCCGCTATATGCTGCGCGAAATAAAAAACGCAATCGACCGGTTGAAAAAAAAAAAGAAAAAAAAAACTAAAATAACGCGAAACAAAACAATTTATACTTCCGCTGATAAAAGTGCTCCGAAGTAGATGACAATCGCCGGGGCAGACAAACGGCCGTGTATTAGCGGATACGCGAGTGCCGCGGCCGCGCACGAAATCTCAATTTGCGGACGATCTGGCGATCGATCATCGGCCGCCGCCGCGCGGCTGCTGACTCGCGTGCGCGCGGAATCACGCGAGCTTGCACGCGCTTTTAAGCGCGACGCTTTTTTTTTATCATTCGCAAAAAGAAATATTGGAGCGACTCTTTGATCTCGTGCGAACGCACGCTTGCACGGTGAAAGCGTGAGTGTCGGAGGGAATGTGCTTGCATGGTGCGGTGGGGTCGTCATTTGCGCTGGTTACTGTTAATCTTGCGAGGATATGAACGGATCTTTTTTTTTTTTTAAATACATTTTTCAAATGGCTGTTATTCTCTGATCTAGGAATTATGTATGTGCTCTTTGGTTGAGCTTCAAAGTGTAGTTTCAATATTATGCCCGTAATATTTGAAAAATAAGGTGCTTATGTACACTTTTTTCTCTGCGAAAGTATACTAAGTAGTTGAATCTATTTGAGAAAAAATATTGTCAAAGTGAAAGGTTAATACTATTGGGATTATTATCGTGCCTTTAATAAACTATGGCAGGATTTTATGAAGCAATTAAAGTGATGTGATAAATGGTGTTAAAGGCTCGGAAGTTTGTTTAATTTCCTTAATATATTAATATAAAATAATTGCTATGTTATGAAATTTTCTAATTATTTTGTAATTTACTTTAAATAATTAGTGCCTTATTATTTATTTTTGAACCTCACAGATTTAAACGCGCGAATCAAAATATAGTTTGGAAAAACCTTGGTGCCTTAGAGGGAAACTAACATTAAAATTAAATACTACTATATTACAAATTATCAAAAATCTATTAACTAGTTAATGAAGACAGTAAATTATCTACTTTAAAGGGAATTTACTTCCGATTAAAAAGAGATATTTTCTTATTCATTTTTGCAATAAAAAAGCGAAATTTTTTATTCAGCAATATCCATGATATCCATGATTCAATGTTTCGATTGAAAAAATTATACTTATATAAATAGAAAACATAACTGCACATTTTTTCTGTCACTTTCTCAATTATTAACTATTGCCATAATGATACTTTTCTCGATAATTTGGTAAAAGGAAGAAGCCCGTAAGCACATTTTTCAATGGAATCTTTCAAATCTTTCAATAGTTTTCTAGCATTCGAATATATAACACAAATATTTGTAGATTAAATATCCTAATATTTCGCCGAGATTCAGATTTTCTCAAAAAATCGATTAACATAAAAATCACAATTTAAAAATAAAAAAAACCTGCAACTTGCAACCTTTTTCTGAGCAACGACAGCAGACACTTTGTATAGCACTATTTCGTCGCAGAACGAAATTCGATTGACCAATCCAGCCGATACACCGTATTCCCCAAGTAAGACGTAGCGGCATGACGAAGAGCGTCGAGACGACGTATCAATTCGCCTCCTCGCCGTCGGACAAATCTGCCGTCGGCCGTCGGGGCCAGCGCGCGCGTGCAAAGCAGCAGCAGCGCCCCACCCCTCAAGCCGAGCTTCTCTCCGTCCGCAGCACGGCAGGCTTCATTATTCATGAGCTCGGCAGCGAGCGATCGCTTCCGGTCTGTGCATTTTTCCGGACCCCCGCTCGATTTGTCCTCCATCTCCGGACAATCCCCCACCCCCCGTCACCCTCCGGCGATCGATCGCAGATCAATTTCGCTGCACGCGAGGATGATTGCCACCCTGCCTGTTTGTTTGCTCGCTCATAGGAGGGCTTTATTCGCCGACCGCTCGATGAAGCGATCGCCGCGTATTGACCCACGTCACTTTGGCACCCCCTCGACCGTTGCGAAATCTCGCGAGCCCTGCATATTTTTATCGCAACGCGCAATTCGCCAAATCGCGGGCTCGTACACGTACACGTATGTACGGATGTGTAGGGGAAAGTGGGATGTGGTGGCCTAAGATTAAAGCGAACTTGGGGGGCATATTGGGCTACCCCCTAAAGTATAAGGTTTCACTTCCCGTGAAAAGTATTTCATATAATTTTAATTTAAAATGGTGTATTTTAAAAGAGTACCATTCCTATATTGAAGTAGTATTATATATATAATAATTCCTGTATACACTGATAGAATTTTCTCGTAACAGTTACGGTGACACGTTAGTATAAATAAATAATAAATAAATTTAAAGGAAGAAAGTTTTGCAAGTACTGAAACGTTTTAGGGATAAATCATTGTAAATGTTACATGAGTTTTGGATTTGGCAATTTTACCGGAAAAAAAATCTCTGTAAAAATTGCGTTGTATTTTCCAAAAAAATCACGAAGCTTTTCTTGCAAACACTACGAAGCTTCACTCAAGAATTTTCCCTTAAAAATTTTCACTGCTTGCCCACCGTCTCTTAATTATTATATTTCTATTCACGTATGATTTTTTACGGGGAGGTTCGTCGTAATTTCTAGAAGATTTTTAAGATATGAAAATTCTCTCACTATGTAATAATAATGGCATTCTTTAAAAATGCATATCATTTCGAATGAAATTTGCATGAAATACGATAATTCACAGCAAATGAAATATATTTGATGGAGTGGCCCACTATTATGGCCCCCAAGTTCACTTTGCCGCGAGGCCCATTATGCCCCGCTTTCATCTACATCACATATCAGCGTATCTCGAGCAATTTTCGCGCGAAATACGAATCGTTGCAAGGAGGCTCCGAAGCCCGCGGCGCAGAATACGTGCCTTGGCCCCGAGTATGCGATAAAAAGGAGTATGCGAGTGGTAAAAGTGTACTCTCTCGCGGAGATGGCCGTAGCGAGATAGGCGATCGCTACCGTGTGTCGGATAAATTCAATACGCTTAATAGCTCGATTTCCCGGGCAGAAATCGCGCGCAGCCGTATGCGATTACGGGAACGGCTAACGCACGGTGTCTGGTCGCGCGGCGTCGGCGATTCGACACCCGATCGGAATGCCCGCGGGCCAAGCTATTCTCTGTCTCTCTCTCTCTCTCTCTCTCTCTCTCTCTCTCTCTCTCTCTCTCTGTCTCTCTCATTCACTATATGTCTCTCTGCGTCTCTCCGTCTGGCTATCTCCCTCACCGTGTTTCTCTCGCTCTCTCCTCGCTCTGGCATTTCGACATTTCGCCGATCGCCCGAGCGCGTACCGGCCTCCTCCCTCGGCAAAAATGGATGTCGATGCTCGGGTGACCGAACTACGAGAGATCGCCTGGTATCCCTGGATCGTAGCTCGACATCCCCGTCTGTGCAAGCTACGGCTCTTGGTGATCTGCGTTTAATGACTGAAATTTGATAATAATAAGGAATTGATAGTGAAGTGAAAGTATATTTACGTGTACGACGTTTATAAGTAGTTTGGAGGAATAATAATAAATTTAACATTTAAAGTAAAAATCGATAATATAGCTATTATATTCAATTTTTCATACTCAAGTGCAAATCTTAATTCAGAATTATTATTTGCTTCTGAATGTTTGTAAATAGATTTTTTAAGCACTAATTAACTTTGTTAAAATTCTAATTTAATTAATTTTTGCGTATACTATTTTGGCTTACGAGTTACTATAGAGAATTAATTTAATGTAATCGCAATAGAAATAATAATGAAGAGATCTAAAAATAGTAATATCTTCAGTGATAAAATAATCCATTACAATTCAATTTACGCAATAAGATCGAACGAATTTGTTTGTTTGTCAAAAGTGCCAGCGAAGCTTTTCGTCACTGCGCGAATTCAAATTCCGATCTTTCCTCGCGGCGTCCATACGAAACACACGCGTCGTCAGTTTCGAGAGGGGTAATATGCATATATATATATATGCTCAAAAGGGGATGGGGTGTTGGCACGCCAATATATCGTCCGCGGGGAGAGTGAGAGAGGCCTCAGCGCGGATATTGATACTCGGCGCTGCTGCGTCTCGGTAAATACCAATTGCGTCTCTCTCTCGTTCTGTTGGGTTTTAGAAGATAGACGATGTACATCTACAAGGGCAAAAAGACGATATTGAAAAGTCGCTATAGTGGAAGGTACGGTTTTCGTTACGACGATTCATTCATTTCTACTACAGTCGATTTCTACTCTCTGGTACATGCATTCAATTTTCAGTATATATAGCCTGCCAGGGTGATATAGGTGGTCTATTATTGATCATTTGAAAAATATCAAGTGTCTTACGTTTTTGGTCTTTTATTTGTTTTAAATATACAGTACAATATTAAATTGGAAAGAACAAAAAAAAAAATCAAATTTCATGAACTGTATCAGTTAGAATATCAAAAAATAATCGACACGTATTTTTTCTTTTTTTAATTTAATGTTTATTAAAAAAGATATAGTG
>JAWWEN010043954.1:0-12496 GCA_035582955.1 Sycophila texana
CTAATAATATAATACATTTTTACTGTATCCAAAATATCATAAGTGTAAAGGATTATAATTAAATATTACACAAATAAAAATTTGTTTACTTTTATTTTTATACTCTATGGTACAAATGGAAATAGAGTTCAAAATTTAGAGAAAAAAATATATAATATATGTACTTATATTGATGTGAAAGAAAAATCTTCTATTATTATAACCAGATGTGCCACAACGTGATGCCAACACTCATGCAGTAGTCATTTGTTCAATTTGTTGGTCTATTACTGTCACTACTATCATGCTTACTGCAGTTAAAGTTATAGTGCTGTATACTGTATAGTGCTCTTAATTTTCTTGCGATTGGTATTGACTCGTCATATGACCAATGTCTCGGGCACATCCCCATCATCAACAATCGTATTTGAATATTATATCCGATAGCATGTACGTACTTACTCTTATATGATTTTACGATTGTCAGATTGTGATAAAAATTGTGAATACCTCATCCTCTCTTCAATATTGCATAAAGTATACACAGTTCAAAGGAATCAAATGAGTATCGCATATTCGCATGGTGTTTATAACCTATTAAGAGGGCATGCATGAACAATCGAAAAGATACCTAGTTAACAAAGAGAATTGAAGAAATATAGAATTATAGAATTGAAACAGAATAGCACATTTTTTATAGTATATCAATATGAATTATGTTAATAAAAAACAATTTGTTACAGAAAATAAATCTGTAAAATCTTCTTATGAATGGACAATAAAAAATTTCTTTCTAATTAATAAAGCAAATGGAGAAGCAATTCACTCACCAACATTTGCAATACATAAGAATGATAAAGTAAAGTGGCATTTATCAGTTTTTCCTAAAGGATACGAAGAAGATAGTAAGGATTTTGTGAGTGTGTTTCTTCTTCCTGAATCTGAAGATAATAATCACTTAATTCAGTTTGAATTTTCTATTATAAATAAAAACCAAATTAAAGAAAATAAATTTTCAACGTCACATCTCTTTAAAGGAACAAAAAATGGATTTGGATATAAAAATTTTATTTCTATTAAAACACTTGCAAGAAAAAAAGAAACTCTCTTACCCAAGAATACCTTAACAATTTGCTGTGATATTGAAGTTGGTGTAAACAGTAGAACCTTAGAGGTAAATGAAGACCATCAATCAAAACGTTTCAAACCTAATGAAGAGCAAATGCAAACATGTAAGGATTTAAATACTTTATTCAAGAAACAAGAATTGACAGATATTGTATTAACAACAAACAGTGGAGAGATCAAAGCACATAAAGTAATTTTAGCTGCACGAAGTCCAGTATTTTTAGCTATGTTTACTAATAATATGACGGAAAAATTAAAAGGTGAAATTAAAATTATAGACTTTGATTCTGAAGTTGTAAGTGAAATGTTGGAGTTCATGTATACAGGGAAAATCAAGAATATCGAGAAGAATGGAGTTGATTTATTACGCATTGCAGACAAATATCAGATTTTAGGATTGAAAAATCTGTGTGAAAATTTTCTTCTTTCTACAATGTCAATAGACAATGCTAGTGATTTACTTATTATAGCTGATCAATGCAACTCTAAAGATTTAAAAACAAATGTGATCAAATTTATCTTATCACACAAAAAAGAAATTATTTCAACTCCAAAATTTGTAGATTTAAAAACAAAACATCATAAATTAATATTTGACTTATTTTATACCGATTGTTAGTTGTATGTGTTTTTCCAACTTCTTTTTCAAATAATTTTTTTCCATTCACATAATAGAATACATTTTTACTGTCACAGAATATGTCATAAAATGTAAAGGATAATAATTTAGTATTTAAATATACAAATTAAAATTTTTAAACATTATAATATTTGGTTTATTTCGATCCTTACATTTTATTTTATGCTATGGTATAAAAGAACCAAGTTGAGAATTTAGAGAAAAAAATTTATTTGTTGGTTTAACAGAAACATTTTCTATATAACTATATTACTACAAGAGCCACAAACCTTATAAACTACCCTTTCATTTCATTACAAGCTTTACACATTTTTTTTTAATGACTTAATATAGTATAAAAGTAAATGTTAATTTTTCATTGTATTTTTATTATATAATAAATTAATAACATTTTATCTAACTACTATACCATACCTGTCAACAAAAATTTGTTTCTTGTTGAATTAAATTTTTCAAATTTATTTCAAGATTATAATAAAATAATTATTTACGTATAATTTTATTTAATAAATAATTTAAAAATGTTCACAATAGATTATTGAGAGTCAAATATTGTTCAAATATTATTTTATTTATTTTATTTCAAACTATTAAACGGGCTTAGTATAACCCTTATTAAAATAAAAAATATAAGTATAAATTTTAAGAAAGTAAATAAAAAATACACAAGTATAACATAAAGTAAACTCAAATAATATTCAGTGTGTGTAGCCTTGATACAGAACAGAGCTATTTTAAATGACTATTCTAATTATGTATTTTTTAATTTGTATTATAAACTTTCCATAGTTTTTAAAAAAAACTTGTGTTGCAAACTCTGTGCGTAGTGCTCGGTAGATTCCGTTTTCCGTGTAAGTCCGTAACTCACAATAAGACTTGCCTCGAGGCAGTCGAGGCGCTACCGCTACCGCGCCTCCTGATTATTATAAATACTTATAATACTGGCGAAGTGGCGACACTGATTGATACTTATACTCGCGGTCACGGGCTTATATGTATAGGCTGTTAAGTTGGTATATATAAGTTGCTCTCGTGCTCTGTTAATTTTCTTGCGGTTGGTATTCAGGTATTGGCTCGACTCGTCGGTGCTTTGAAACCGAAACCTCTAAGGAAGAAAAAAGAATGTGATAGGTAGTTAAGTTTTGCGAATATCCTCTCTTCAATATTGCATAAAGAACTTATACCCACTACACAGTTCAAAGTATTTAGGTTATTAAGAGGGCATAATCGAAACGATAGTTAACAAAGTGAATTGAAGATTTACATCTGCAGGAAATAGAATTATATAATTGAAACAGAATAGCAAATATTGTCTAGTATATCAATATGAATTCTGTTGGAACAGCAGAATTTATTACAAAAACAGAAAGTGTAAAGTGTTCTTATAAATGGAAATTAGAAAATTTCTTTCTAATTAATAAAAAAAATAGACAACAAATTTGCTCGCCAACATTTGCAATAGATAAAAAAGATAAAGTAAAGTGGTATATATCAGTTTATCCTGCAGGATATAAAGAAGATAGTAAGAATTTTGTGAGTGTGTTTCTTACTCCTAGATCTAAAGATACTAATCACTTAATTCAGTTTGCATTTTCTATTATAAATAAAAACCAAATGAAAGAAAATATATTATCATCATCATTTCACTTTGATAATTCATCAAATGGAAGGGGATTTACAAAATTTATTGCAATTAACTTACTTAAAAAAAATAAAGAAACTCTTGTACCTGGGAATACCTTAACAATTTGCTGCGATATTGAAGTTGGTGTAAACAGTAGAACCTTTGAGGTAAATGAAGACCATCAATCAAAACGTTTCAAACCTAACGAAGAACAATCGCAAACATGTAAGGATTTAAATACTTTATTCAAGAAACAAGAATTGACAGATATTGTATTAACAACAAACAGTGGAGAGATCAAAGCACATAAAGTAATTTTAGCTGCACGAAGTCCAGTATTTTTAGCTATGTTTACTAATAATATGACGGAAAAATTAAAAGGTGAAATTAAAATTATAGACTTTGATTCTGAAGTTGTAAGTGAAATGTTGGAGTTCATGTATACAGGGAAAATCAAGAATATTGAGAAGAATGGAGTTGATTTATTACGCATTGCAGACAAATATCAGATTTTAGGATTGAAAAATCTGTGTGAAAATATTCTTCTTTCTACGATGTCAATAGACAATGCTAGTGATTTACTTATTACAGCTGATCAATGCAACTCTAAAGACTTTAAAGCCAAAGTGATTAAATTTATCTTATCTCACAAAAAAGAAATTCTTTCAACTCCAAAATTTATTGATTTGAAAGCAAAACATTCTAACTTAATAGTCGACATATTTTTCTCTGATTGTTAGTTGTATGTGTTTTTCCAACTTTTTTCTCAATTAATTTTTTTACCATAAAAATAATGTAATACAATATTTAACAACAAGAAGATATTCCAAAATGTAAATGTTATAATTAAGTACTATAAAAATTAAAATTTTCTATGGTTATAATATTTGATTTATTATGATTGTTCACCTTACTTTTATTTATACGCTTTAGTGTACCTTTACACTGAGAAAGGGGTTCAAAATTTTGAAAAAAAAATTAATTTTTTTCACGTAAAGTTGAAAATAAAAGTTCTCATACATTGAAATGCATATTATTGTGACAAGTCAACTGATCATCATCTGATTGTCAAGCATTTTCACCCTATGCCTTTTTGGCAAACTTTTTCAGAATATGCCAGGACATTTCATTCGATTCTTTTTCAAGAGTATGGTCAATTTAAGAGGTATAGGTAAGATGAAATGAAAATTCGAAGTAATAATTCAAAAAAATGTGTGTAGAGTCGTCAAGGACTACATCCTCAATTGGAGGCTGCAGCTGCGCTCCTGTATATCTTTTTTAAAAAAAAACTCCGCTTCTATCTCGTCTGGCCCGTTTCTCGCTTTCTCCTTTAATCTCTATCTCCGACCGTAATTCACGTTCCGCTCGATCTTTCGTTTCCGCGCTTTACTGAACCATACGACGTTGCTGTTTCTCCCGTTTGACTTGGAGCTTTGCTTTGCGACGATACGAGCTTTAATGATTTACATTGCGATCTCGCATCGCACGCTTTTGGAGTTGCTATTTTTCGCTGAAATTATACATATATATATACCTCTACACGAAGAGAAACAAGAATAAGTAAAAATTGCTATAATTTCTATGTCATATAATTACCCTAAATTTATCAGTTTTTTTATAATTTATTTTACTTTAGTGCTCGAAAAATGGAAACTTAAAATAGGCCACTTTTTCAAAACGTGTTTTTCTTCGTTAGAAGTATTACGATATATTCACTATACATTTCTGAAAATAATTTTTAACGCTCAAATTACACGTCACTTTATAGGATCGGCTTGATAAAACTACATGCGATATTTAGTTTTCATAAAACTGCACAAGCAGGTGATCTTCAGAGAGCAAACTTTACCTCTCCGCAAACTTATAGATTTTAGAATGTATATCTTTAATTTTACTGAAAAATTGTTACTGCGGCAGATAAAATAGTATAATATAACAATAATAAATATTCTTGTTAACGCGTGTCTCGTCTATTATACTAAATATAAAACAATATAATAAATTATACAAATATAAAAATATAAATTTAAAAATAAAAACGAAAATTAAGAACAATAAGTATCATTTTGTATTTTTTCTGGATATTCGGTATATTCGCACTCTGAGCGCCGATCAAATTTATGGCGATGGACATCGTTCCCTGGCACCGTTCCCGACTCGAGTGATGTATTACTTGACCAAAGTCAATATATGTTCTTACGTCGGGCTAGTGGTTGACTTGTTGCTTATTGTGATCGTTTAACACATCATTTTTTTTTCTATTCTATTTAAATTTACTATTTTTGCAGATTGATACATTTTTAATTAAATTTAAAATATTCATAAGTAATCATGCGCGGGAAACATACTAATTGGCAATTCTTCTTTTTGCGAATAAGCATAAGGTAATTTTGATGGAATCTATTCGGTTTAATATTAATCAAATACACTATAGCTTTTCAATATGTAGGCGAGCGAGCGCTCATTTACACAATTATAACAATTCAAATTATTAAGCTCGAACGAAATTATTAATTCACTAGAAATAAACCATTTAAATTAATTTTTATTATTACTATCGGCCTCGTTTTTTATAAATAAAATATATTTATACTGTTTAAAGAAAATATATGTATTTTTCGAATAACATAAGTCGATTTAGTTTTATACTTAAATATTATAATTTACGCTTTTTTTTATATTGCATTAAGGCCATCAATCTGTCCGTATAAAATTTTAATAAATAAATAAATAAAGGTTGTAAATATAATGTATTCATTTTAAAAATATTTTTGTGGTAATATTATTCATCGAATATTCAGTGTCATTTTGTAAAACATTTAAATAACAATGAAAAATTCACTTGAACTTCCCCTTTGTTCGGGCGAAAATTCAATGAATTACATTACTGCAGTAACTTATAGGCCGTACACTGATGTCTATAGTAAGTGCTTTGGAGCAAAGTAAGAATTGTGCTCTCAAGAGATGCAGCAAGAGTTACGACCCCGGTTAAAAGACCTATTGTGGATCGACTTGCATCCTCTTTTGGTGTCAATTGAATTTGCAGTTGAACAAAAAAAAAAAAAATTTACTTTCTTCGTGTAACTTAAAATTTATGTAAATTCCTAAAATATCCGTGTTAGACTTTCTGGCAAAAGCGCATATCTGCTTTTTTGGAAAAATTCAGTTCTTTCAAAGTGTCCTTAAAAATTCCTAAAATATGCATGCCAGGCTTTCTAGAAAATGAGCATAATTATCTGTTTTTTTTAATAATTCAGTCCTTTCAAAGTGTCCTAAAGAGAATAAATGTCATTTCCTTCGAAAAATATAACTGACAGTGAAAATTATAAACAATCTGAAACTTCAGTTTCTCATTTAAGGCGCGATTATAAACGTTATTTTATTATTTACAATAATATAATAATAAAAAGTGTATTTTTCTATGAATACAATTAATAAAAAAAATTATAAGAGCCGAAGAATCCCGAACATTCAAAGTCAACCGCCCAATTAAAAAAAAAAGTAGATACGTGCCTCTGAAATATCCACAGCAAAATACAATAAAATAAAGCTTATATTAAAACGAAATCCTTACAAATCTAATACACAGCATTATTAAAACTCGAAAGTCTCGAGTGGGCCTCCTCGAGTCCTTAACGCGCCGAAGTTGCACAGCACAAAAAAGAGTAGTAGAGGCCTAATAAATGAATCTCCGTCCTCTCTGCTCCCCTTTTAATTATTTACACGTGCAGTCGTATATGCATCCTGCAGTCAGGGCCGAGAGGGGGTGGGGGGTGGGGGGCAGTCGTCGGCGCACGTGCAACACCAGGCCCTCAACACTCCGCAACCGTCGACGGCGACGAATCCCCAGCTGTTTATGCAGCACTCTAATTATCCGCCGCTCTTTCGGCGGAGCTTCTCGCGGCTGCGTGGCGCGGCGCGGAGTGCGCAAATGCGATTTTCCCCGCGCGGGGGTGGCGCGCCGCAGTCAGTCGGCTTCTGGCGCTCGTACCCGTAGGATGCCGTGCGAGGACCCGTCCGCGAGCGCCGCCGGTTCCCCTGCACAGCTGATCCGGCCGAGTGCGCCGCTCCGCCAGTAGTACGAGTCAGAGTACGATCATACGCGCGGCGAGGGATAGCTGTACACACAGGCCGGACGAGTCGAGCGGCTTTAATTTGTCCGAGGATTGAGGGGGTGACTTTCGCCGCCTAGTCGAGGGGTTGACTCGCGCAAAGTACGAAGGAGAGTGCGCCGCTCCGCGTAGTACGAGTCAGAGTACGAGCGGCTTTAATTTGACCGAGAGTTGAGGGGGTGATTTTCGCAGTCTGTTCGAGGGGTTGACTCGCGCAAAGTAGGAGGAAGAGTACGATAAATACGCGCGGCGAGGAATAGCTACACTACACAGACCGGGCGAGTCGAGCGGCTTTAATTTGTCCGAGGGTTGAGGGGGTGATTTTCGCAGTCTGATCGGGAGGTTCACTCGCGCAAAGTAGGAGGAAGAAGAGCAGGAGGAAGGATGAGGCTGGCCGGGTTGCTGCTGCTGGTGGCCTGCTCGCTGTGCGGCCTTGGGACTTCGCTGTCAGGTGAGAGGAGGCTGGGGTTGGTTGTATATAGTATACTGTTAAGGCTGGATGGGGTGAGAGTGCGGCTGATCGAACGGTGCGGTTTGCTTTCGCGCGCTTCGCTGGCGCAGTCCGCGGCCTATACTGCACAAGACGAGACGCCGAGGGGAAAGTTTCTTCTTGCTGGAACTTTTGTCGGGATGCTCTTTGAGCGCGGTTCGTTCGTTCAACGTTTCGGGCTCGGTGAATTTGCTCCGTTGTTGCTGTTTTATGTGGATGGACGGGCAGAGCGCGATGCTCTTTCGATTTATTTTTAATGGTGGAATATCACTGAAAATCGAAGTTGAATGAGTGTCTCAAATACACTTATTTCGAATCAAATATCTTCCACTTATTATACAATAAATGGAAAAGTTTTTATGTATAAGTGCAATAAGTTTGACACCGAAAGAAAAAAATCACTGAAGTGGAAAAGGGTCGCAAGCTGGCATTCTTAAAAAAATTACAATGATTAATAATACTTTCTAAATTGGATCCACTGAACATTCCAGTGATTTTAAAACAATTGCAGTCTGATCACTGTAAATAAATTAATAAAAATTATTTATGAAAATTATTTTATTTGTTTATTTGTTTAATAAAATAAAATATATAGTTAAAAGTACATAATTGATCCCATGTGCAATTGATTTATAAAGGAAAAGTACGTAAATAATCTAAACGCAATGAGCGTATTAAAATTGTCATTTCAAATGTTTCATACAAACAGCAATTACATAGTAACGAGTACTTACAATCAAAATGACAAATAAATTATTATAACCATTTTGGTACAAGCATTTCATGGTTTAAAACACCAGCGCTAAATTTTATCTACGTTCATTTTTCTTTTCTTTATGCATTACCTATAATTTAGTAGAGGCAATAAGTAGACTTTACATAAATTAGACAGTTTAAATGCAATTTGAATAACAAAGTACTTAATCCGTTTATCTAACAATTAATTGCGACTAATTTGAGTGGATTTCAGTCTCTTTTCTAAGTTTTCTTATACAACAAAATTTTTATGTTTTCAAAGGCTTTAAAAAACAAGACAGTTTTAAAATAAATTCGCCAGTAGTACAAATCAACGTGCGATCTGCCCTTAAACTTAATTTAAAAGCTCAAAGAAAAGTAACCTACTTAACAGTAATAACAATAGTTTAATTATAAAACTAATTTATAATTATTCTATTTCGATAGTACAATCAATTACAAAATTGAAAATTTAAAAATTAAAACAGTCTGCTAGTAGTACAAGTCAACGTGCGATCGGTCCTCAAACTTTTTAATGAAAACATTCAGAAAAAAAACAGCAAACAACAATTTATTCATAAACTAAGTTACAAATAAATTAGACTAATTTTGACTTTAATTTCAATAGTGTAATCAATTAATGTAAACTGTAATTTTAATCAATGTAAACAAACTATACATGTTTTATTAGGCTTACCGCGCAGGTATGCTATTAGTTTATTCTAGGATAACATGTGTGGGTTTAGCGAAACACGCTCTGCACCTATTGGTTTATCTTATATACATTTTATATGATCGCCAGGATAATAATTTCATAGCCACGGGCTGGGATCTCGCTCCCTCGGCGGTCAATCAATCGCAAGTGTCAATTCGCACGGTATGTACGCTAAGCCCTACATTTATGAAAACTACCCCGTTACACCGGAGAATCGAGTAAATATTCAATGCTGCATAATATCGAGAAGTAAAACGGATAGAGACGTTATGAAATACTTAAAATTTTATCTTGAAAAAAAAAGGATTATATCGTGATATAAACAGGCTTATCTGATGACTTTCGATCGATGTCTCAATTTCACCCGGGACCAATTATAGCAGAAGCATCGGCTGATAAAGGTAAATCTCCGCTTAAGTCGCAGTCGGTGCACCGATCATAAATCTTTAGAATTACCGATAAATTTTGTCCGAGAGTGCAATAATTCTGTACACAACAAAATAAATGTAGATATTTTTTATTGAACCACCACCGTCAACGTAACTTTTTTATTGTTTTACTGTGTCATTATAAAAAAAAATCGGATAAAAGGCTGTAGTAATAGCGCACTATATCGTATTTTACAATAGACCTGCATTGACAAATAATCTCTTTTTAGGGAAAAATGTTCATCGAATGTATCGACTATGATTCAATGAATTCAATAGTCAGCCCCGCTTTTAAAGTCAAGGATAAAAGGAAAAAAAGTTTTGAAATTTTTAATTGACTTCTTTTCTCGCAAGAGTTACAGTTGAATTGACAATGGGAGAAAGGACAATTCTCATTAAACAATGTACAGATAGGTCAATTTAATTAATGAATAAAATTGTCCTCTTTTACGTTGAAAAAATATGCAGAAAATTTTTTCTTCGTCGTATTTAGTTAATAATTATACTTTACTCGAGAGAAAATTAATAAAGAATCAGTGTAGTATAAGTTTATTAGATATATATGTAGCGTATAAATCTGATAGCTCTAGGGATAGATTCGATAGGATGACTATTATATAGAATAATCTATGAGCTTTGATTATCAGACCATTTACTCCACTTGAAATTTTCATGACTGTAAATCATTTAATTAAGTGTTCTGTGTACAGCACCTTTTTTCAATACTCCCTGTTTATTATTTTTACAGAAATAAATAAGTAATTTTTTTTTTAACGCAGTGAATTATAGAATCAAGACCTTTTGGAGTTATTTACTTCAAAACATCATGACAACAATAAATCAAATTGGGCAATTTAGTTTAAGAAATAAATAAATAAATGCATTAAAGAAATAACTAGTAATTAGAAATACTTGTTTATACAAATAAATAAATTAATATATAGATACTTTGACGTATACGAGGATTCGCGAAATTGATTTACCGCGAATAGAGTAGTACTATATAATGAGGTTTCAAAAACTTGCTTCACGTCTGCACAAGTAAGATACATTGAAACCAAAGGAAGTGTAGCATGCTTTGGTATAGAAATCCGCGCGGAAGAGATACTATTAGTTGTTGGTTGCATTTATAGCCTTTGCAGGCTATTCATCAAAACCGTATATGACGTCTTGCGTTTAACAATGGAACTTTTCAAACCTAAATACTCCCTTTTAAACCAATCAGCTTAATTCCAACGAAAAATTAATATCAACACAATAAATCAGTGTTCCAGTATCAAATTAATAATCGAGCGATATTTTTTTAATTGGCAAAAGAAGCTTGTGGCAAAAAATTGATCGCGCGAAATTTTTAAATGGTTGAAATTAAAATTAATGCGGCAAAAAGCTTTTTTTGGCATGCAAATTGATCGTGCGATGCTTTAAAAACGATATTGAAATCAAAATTGTGCGTTAACTTCGTTAAATACAATAAATTTTTCGAGTGTAAGTAACGTCAGTTTTTATAACGCGCTAAAATAATATTTAGCATATTTTCCAAGTCGGTGAATTTATGTTAAGCTTTTCTGCGTGCGAGTGCATCAAAGAGAACGTATATATTAAAAGTGACAAAACAATGAAATTTTTTTAAAATTTTAATTAAAGTCAAATAAAAAATATTAAAAAAAAAAATTTTTTAATGCAAACGCGCGTTGATAAAGTTTTCAAAGGTTTTCATTTCATACCTTAATTAATGTAAGAAAACTTTGAAAACGCTCCTAAAATAGAAAATTAAATTTGCCCCCATTCCTGCAATTAGAATCATTGACCTAAAAACATGCGCTAAAATATTTCAAGTTTGTTGAAGGAAATAAAAGCAACAGCAAGGCGACAAAACGCTAATTTGTTTACGTTAAATTCCGCCTCGAAATTCCTGAGAGATTCGATATTTCATAATAAGAGGACATAATGTAAAGTTTTATATTTAATTATTTATTCATTTACGAATAGATTTGCCATATTACAGTATAAAAGATATAATTACAAGATATATAAATTGTAAAACTAAAATTAGTATTCCAATATTATTAAAAGTTAAGCCCAATTAAAAGATATGACGTAAGTTATTCATCTCAATTGAAAAATCTTTTGAAAAGTTCCTAAATGTTACTAAAATAACTATCAAAAGGTTTTACAAGCACGTATTTTTCAATGTGCACTTACAAATTCTTTTAGAACAGTTTTGAAATTTTCAAAAAGAAAATTGAATTTTGTCTTATTTTATTTTATAAAAATAAAAGTTTTTACTTTATTCTTAAAAATTTCAAATTCTTAATAATTTCTGATCTTACAGATGTGTAGAAAATTAGGTAGATACAAAAAAAAGAGCAAAATCGAACCTGTTTTTTGAAAATTTCAAAAATATTCTAAAAGAATATTCTAAAAGACAGGTAATCATCCAGATGGTAAAATCTAACGGAACACTTAAAAAATAAGTTGATCTGCATTTAAGGGGGGGGGGGGGGGTATGGTATAATGGGTTCAAAAAAAGCATTTTTTTGCGAATTTTTTTAATACAAAGTATACAATTTTTTTATTTAAACTTTTATACGTACATTAAGACAACATTTAAAGAATACTTTGAATTTTTTAGGCAACAAAATAAT
>JAWWEN010043965.1:0-12496 GCA_035582955.1 Sycophila texana
CTCGGGCTACTATAACAGTATAGTAATTTTTCTTAAATTTTATTGCATTTTTTCCTAGAACATTTCTCTCCGTGTATTAACTAAAAAATATCTAGTGTAACTATAATTTTATTCGAATTCTGCGACATTTATTCATTCAATGTAACCGTACACTGAGAGAAAAGTTCTTGTAAAAATTACTATAGTTTATAAAAAATTTGCGAGACTTATGGCAAAAGTTACTTTAAGTCTAGCAAATTTTACTTTAATTTTCTAATAACATTTTTTATTTGTCGAGTTTGTCCCAGCGTTACTAAATAGTCTAGTAATTTTTACAAGAAATTTTCTCTCCGTGAATAATTCAAAATGCGTTAAATTTTACAAAATCAGAATAAAAATAAATAATAATATGTAACTTACCAAATTTTTCGTAGTCTTCGTGTAAGTCAGAGTTATCTTGAAGCACATGATTCGAGAAAATCTCGTGTCGAGTGGTTCGTACACCTCAGCCATCTTGTAGTAACAAAAATCCAAGTTTAATACAACGTGAAAGAAAGCTCGGAAGATATCCGTGCGCCTAGACAGTTGCAGTACTTATGATGAGGAATGCTACTGTTTGCTCTTCTTTTATAGTTTGGTCACCAACGTTTAGCAGAGCATTTCAATTTTGTCAACCAATCATTTGAGCAGAAAATCAATTAAACACCCTCCCTTCAATTTTTCCCGAATCCACCTGCACCAACAGGACAGGTGTATAAATCCCGCAAACCTGGTCATACCCGCCCCTCCCTTCACTTATCCCCTTGACTTAGGTAATGACTTTTGGCGATCAGGTATATACCAGATTCCTATAATTAGTGTAGACAGGTTAATAAAATTTTATTGCAATGATGATATATGGTGCCGTTCGAAGAATTGACAATTGATTTAATCGTGTACTGTTATAAAAGTAATAAGTGCAAATTAATTAGTTCTCCATTAAGCATTCATGGAATTAATGAATCCATCAATAAAATCTAATAAAATCAAAATTATACACATTGATATTAGAAATATTAAATGGCAGAACATTAAAATAATATTAAATGGATAACTTTCTTATTTTAGAAATTGTTTATTTAGATTTTAAAATTCATTTAACTTTATTTTGATTATTATACCTGAACATTCGCATAAAAAAGTAGTAGTGTCAAGTGAAGGTACATTAGGTTTCAATATGACCTGTGAAAATATCCCTGATTTACGACACTGATTTTACTTATTTACCAAAAGCATAAGCGCATTGAAATGCACTAAAATGTTCCCAAAAGTATAAAAATTGAATAAAATTACATTTTATTTCGAATGCATAAAATAGTTATTTATGCACAAAAGGAGTAAAATAGAAGAATATTCCCGCAGGTGAAGGTTCTCTCCGGGGAGTAAAGCAACTTTTCAGGGAGTAAAGTGTTTCTTCGGGAAATAAAACGTGTCTCTGGGGATTAAATTAACGGAGAACTCCGGGGAGTAAAGTAACGGAGAATTTCGGGGAGTAAAGTACCTTTCCGGGGGATGTCTTATTTTTGGAAATTTCGGTGATTGGGAAAAATATCCATTGGGAAATTTTTACTTTGGGAAAAATGGTTTGGGAAAAGTGTCCACCAATCCTCCGGGGAGAAAAGTAACGGGGAATTCCGGGTAGTTAAGAATCTTTCCGAGGAGTAAAATGAGTCACGAGAATAAAATATATGATTTTACTCCCCCTTCGGAGTTCAATAAAATTGAATTTATAGCACGCCGTGCGGAAAACGCCCGTTTACCGCACGCTAACCTCAATTTGCTTGCAATAAACTGGCGTTTTCGCACGTTGTACTATAAAATATCGTAATATACTATTATGAATACTTAAGGTGAATATATATACTATTATCGATTCCGTGACACATTAATGCCACTCTCCAGAAATGTTAACTAATTTGTGAACTTAAAACAAATTTTTCACATATTTTATCTCCAAAAAAAAATTCATTGCACCCTTACAAAAAGCAGCGATTCTAACTACAAAAGAAAAAAGTCTTCCGAATCAAAAATAGAAACGCGTTAAAATAAAAAAAAAGTCCGCATGCATAAAAGTCAGTCGCGTCACTCGCGGCCCTTAATCGAAGACAATCGCGGCGTCTTTCGGGCCCATCCCGCCTCCGTTGCGCCGGGAGAAATTAAATTTATCGACGAGCCGCCGGTAATCGACGAAATTATCGATACATACCTCCCGCCCAATAATAACCGGCTCCGATGAGTTATTCTCTCGTATACCCGCCGGAGCTCGGGCGCGCGCGCGCCCGGGGTATTTTTCCGGCGCGCGCGAAAAATCGCCGAGAGGGGCCTAAATAACGCGGAGCCAGCTGTGTAATTTGCCCCGGCCATTACGCCGAGACAAGAGAAGGAGAGTTCGGGCCATTAAGAAAGCGTATATCGCACGGCCGCAGCCAATTATAACGTAAGCCGATCCTCCTCCTCGGCTGCTACCGTGCGCATATATGCCCCGGCAAAAAGTCGCACTGTCCGCGAGTCCCGGCCGGCCGAGTGACATCCGTTCATTAGTGCCTCTCCTTTTAGGCGGGCATCTCTTGCGATGGTTAATAAGTGCCGGATTATTGTTTAATGGCGAGCGGCGTTTCGGAAAGTGATTTTTAACCATTTAAAAATTAAGAAAAATCTTTTAGTTTATACCTGCGAACAATAAGCGTTGGTTGTTTGTTGATGCTTTATAGGTATGTTTTCTTAAAAATTGACCCTTAAATAATAGTATGTACTTTTTTTTTTTTTAAAGAAATATAGTTTGGTCTGCATTGTTGAATAGAAACAAAATTTATTGTTGCGTATATTTATCATACAATTTTTTTATATTTCGATGGGTAGGTTTGAATGAAGTTACAACTATGTACCTGAATACTTCAATAGCAATACAATTATGATTATGTGTAATCATATTTTGAGTGATGTTTTTTGGATGTAAATTATTAGATGAGTATGAGAAATATTCTGATTTATGTCGTTTATTAAAATTTAAGATTTAATATTCATTTTACAAGACAAGCAAGAAAATTACTAAAATTAAATTACAAATCTTTACACATATTTATCTTAATTTACAGCTGATTATTTTAAAAATTAAATGAAGAAATAATTGCTTGTTTTTGGTGTGAAATTTTGTAACATTCTTGTTTCTTAAGAAGTCGCTCCCATTTGTTGTATAAAATAAATGAAAATAAATAAATTAAAGAAGATGAGTGGTATTGCAATTTTAAATCGCTAATCAATTGGACACGTACGAAGTAAATTCTACCTTGCTATTTCAAAAAAATGTTATCTGCACTATTGCAAACATTCACTTTCGAGAATTCAAAATTATTATACCGCATTTAGATTAATTTTTAAAATTGTTCTTTCTGCATCTTTGAAATGATAAGTAATTTTGCAAAGAGATTTTTGTTATGACTACCTTTTGTATCTATTATATCTCTATGAGAACGCTTAGAACTAAAGCAGTTAGCAATAGCATTTTTTTATGTTACACATGTATATACTGAATCGAAAAAAATACTAAAAATTACAACAGAGTACTTTAATATTCTTGTATTAGTAATACAGCAAAATATACGACGTTAACAAAAATACATATTTTTTGTCTCGTTAATATTAATTTTACGTTAAAGCATTGCAATAAAACTATTGCATTTTATATTGAAAAGAATATCAAATTATATGTCATCGTATATTTTCTTTATTACTCGAAATTCTTAACATTAAACGCTCAATTACTATTAAACATCCTTATAATCGACACGACGTCGTATAAATACCGTCACGAAGATTTCTTTTTTTACATCAACAGTAATCATACGAATTTCCCGGTGAATGCAGTATCATTTTAATTACACATTTTGCACATTCTAAATCACGTGTAGATTTACAAAAATCGACTAATTCGAAAGTTTCGCCGACAATTAATTTGACGCGCGAAGCCCGGCGATCAGCGCTCCCGTGATGTATTTCTAATTGACGCCAGTTACTCCTATCTCCGCGCCGCGCGTTTTGCTCCTACCTTAGCAATTATATCATTCGCGTTTGTTGCATTAACAAGGAGGAGTTTATAGATACAGCCGGACGCTTTAAATACGACTTAGGCGAGTCCGCGAGTGATTTTTCTTCTACTTTTTTTTTTTTTTTTTTCGCGGCACCACCGTAAAGTGTTGCGCAGGGGACGCTGCCCACGCCCGACATGCTGATTATCATCTGCGGAAAATAAATTACGTATATATCGCGTCTGTTTAATTGGTCCTTTTATTTTCGCCCTCGTGCATCGAGAGCGCAGCCTGCGCGCCGGAGTAGAGTACGCGGCGCTTTTTAACACCGGTAACAACCTCGGAAAATCGGTTACGCGTAATTGAGAGGTACTTGGGTTAGTACAGCTGTTATTGACAGACACGATCGTTTGCTGAAGTTTAGTGCAAAACTGTGTTCTCCTGCTGGGTGCGCAATTGGTCATCTTTAACGACGTTTTAATGTTAGGAATTACAAAAAATTATTGCTAAAGGATAGTGATTGTATTTGTTTTTAAGTAAATGATAATACGGTGTTATTGTTTTATATAAATTTGAAAAATATTTTGAAGAAGAAAGTTCTGAGACACAATATTCCAAAACTTTTTGTACACGGATAAAAAAAAAAATTAACATATTTTGTGTATTATAGAAATGTGTAAAAAATTAACACACAATCGTGTGTTATTATTGCGCACGCACCACTTGCTAATCTTCTTTTACACGACACTAAATCGCATATTTTTCAAATAACACTCACTTGTATGTTAATAATGAAAAGGTAACGCACAAACTATTTCGCGTATGTTAATTTTAACACAAAGAACCTTAATAGACGGAAAAAATACATATTACGAATACCTTTTAAACGTTTTGTATAATTTTTTATATAAATGTGAGGAAGTATAAAAGAACCATTGTTCCCTTTTTTATAATTATAAATAAAATGATAAATAATAAGAAAAATGTTGAAGGGAAAAAGCTGGAATCTGGCAATTCACGTACATGCTCACATTCCCCGAAGAATCGCGATTTCCGGGTGCAACCTGTCCCCAGCACTTGGAAATCATTCGCAGGCAGTTTAAATCAAACACGCCCATTACCTTCGTTTACAAACCTACCAAGTGAGAAACTCACTTAGCCTCTCGTGCCGCGCACCTCTCGGCGCTCCTCCCTCGGCACGAGCCTTTATAACTCTTTATAATTTCCATTAGAAGCCCCGTGCGTCCATTCTTATCCGGTGCATAATTCGCGAGCGCTTCAGGGTCGTCGGAAATGGGAGTTAAAATGAACAAGGGCAGTTTGTCGTCAAAAAGTAACCATTGTCACGTTTAAGAGGGCTTGTTATTGAATTTTATATTGTTTCTTCAGAATTTTAAGTTTGTTTCAATAAATGCTTATTATAGTATAAATGGTTGTAAGTTTTATAACGCGTGTTAAAATTTTGAAGGATCTGTATAGTATTTATGAAGAAGGGTATTTTATAGCACATTCAAATAAAAAAAGCAAAAATTAAAGTTCGACATTTACGATGTACTTATAAATTTGTTAAAATTAAACAAAATTTTAAAAGAATTTCTCCCAAGTACTTTAATATACAAAAAATAAGTGTTTACAATTTTACGAAAAATCCACGAAGTTTACACAAAAATATGTGCATTTTCTCGGAGAATCACCCATATGCCGATGGATTTTATATCTATCACGATTTTAACGCCATAAATTGCTAAGTGTTATACTTATCCCATATGTACGTGCAATAGCGTCAAGTAAAAATAAAATTAACCTTCGGTATGCACTGCAGCACGATAACCCGCTTAAGTCAGTGTTACCGTCCAATAAAGAAAGGAACGACCGCCGAGAGAGAAGGGAGTGCCGAGTAAACAACGAGCGAACGAGGAAATCCGAGCCATCGGAAAGAAGGCACCGCTTATGCCACTTTTTTTGTCTCTTTTGGCCTATACACCTCCTTTTTTCGATCGCCGCTCGTCCAAGTCTTTTCTTTTGGACTGGACGTTTGCGGTGGGCTCCCGAGTTCACTTCTTCGGTTATTCAACTTTTTCGGTAGCGCAGCATTCCTCGTGCAGGGTGGTACCCAGTTTTAAGAAGTTTATTTTACCCGTTAACGCTCGCGTTCTTTTTTTAAGTTTTATGGATATTCTAATCATCCGAAAAATATTGACTTTTTTTTTTAATGAATGTATTTTTTTTTTTCTTTCAGGTGAGTCGAAGCAATGGATCTTTCTAATTTATCTAAGGCTCAAATTTTCTGGGTAAGAAAATCAAATTTTACTTAATTAAATATTTAATACACTGGGAGTAACTCCGTTCTTTGGATCACGGTTTTTATTGACGTTTCGATCAATTATTACGTCAAATTATTGATTATCATTTGTAAACGAGTTGACTCAAGGAATTCGTTAACCTGACATTTACACTACTACAATTTTTATTTATTTATGACAATTACTACCTTCACAGTGTCGCAAAGCCCCTCGTCAGATATTCTTATAATTGTTTCTATACCAACTGAAAAAGAACTATACACTGAGAGAAATGTTTTACTAAAAATTACTTAAGTATTTGTGAAAGTGGTTGCAGACTGACATTTCGAGAGAAATTACTAAACTTTTAGTAAAATTTGTCAAAAATATAGTAAATTTGTCCAGGTAGTATCGTAATTTTTACTTATATTTTTATTTCTGAAAAATTATACTGAAAAGTTTAGTAATTTCTTTCGAAATGTCAGTCTGTGATTGCTCTCTCAAATAGTTTAGTAATTTTTACTAGACAATCTATAATTTTCACTAAAAGACTTCTCTCAGTGTAGTATTTCACATTTGAAATGATCAAAAGTTGCTTCTGCACGGAGAGCAGTGGCTCCCAAACAAAAACAAAGGGTTAAACGCCCTTCCCCCTCCTCCCGTTCCACAAGAAAATCCCTCAAAAAAAAAAAAAGTCGAGCAAACGAAAATAGCACCGCACGATAAAAAAAAAGGGTGCGAGACGAGAAAGAGCGCAGAGATTTAAGCAAGGAGGGCTGGCGCGGCGAGGGGAATCGGCGATAAACGCCGCGCCGTCCTAGATGCCGCGATGCCGGACACGCGGCGCGATGACCGATCGTCGGGGGAGTTACTGTGGCCTATACACACCGACGGGGGCCTACCCCTTCATTAAGTAGGTGGCGGAGAGTCCGGCTCTAATTATACGACTCGACCGCTCGCGCGCGCGTTATACGCGTATACGCACTCGAGCCTCCCCCCCCCCTCCCCCGCCCACTTCGTCTAAATAAAGCAGCGGCGGTGGCGAGCAGCCTTCCGGTTTCCACTCCTACGTCCCCGGCGTTCATCGGCGCTAATTTCTCTTTTCCCCCGATCCTGCGATGTCTGCGCCGGCGCGCCGCTGCAAAACGACGAGCGCCACCGCCGCCGATCTCGCGCGGCCGCTAATGCGCGTTTTGAGATATGCGCCGCAACGATGCCTATAATTACGCGCGTAAAAAGCTCGAGCTGCCTTGCACTTTCAGGCGCCGCGCGCTGTGTGTATAATACACTCGCGGCGCGCCTCGGCACTTTTTGCACTCTTTTTCTCTTTCTCGGCCGGGCAGCGGCTCTCCTCCGCGTGTGCATATGCGTGCGGCGCTCTGAGTTATAGTTACGCTCGCGACGCTATCGGCATTGTGCGACCGTAAGAGAGAGGCAGAGGGTGGACTGTTATGTGCCATCGCGGCTCGCGTTGACTTCTTTAAATCAGGCGGTGCACTGATTTTTCGCAGGCGGTAAGAAAAGGTGCTAAGGAAGCTACGATTTGCGAGCTTTGTTTCTTGAGTTAATTCACAGACAAATTGTAGAGTAAAAATTCTGGCGATTTTATTAGGTATTTCATTCTTCCTTAGGTATACGCAGATAAAAAAAAAAGCCAAAGTTTTCGTGTATTAGTTTCCGTGTCTTAACAGTTAAGACACTAATTAAAATTATTAAAAATACGATGATGTTAGCTAATATGTTACAATATGTAAGCCAAATTTAGTTAAGTATTAAAAGTTAAAGGAGTTTATAAAAGTTTTTTAAACGTTTAACTTATACTGACCTTTCTTAATTATTTTCTGTATTAAACAATTTCAAAGACGTACAAAGTATTATAATACATATCATTAATATTTGCGTGATCATTAAAACTTCAAGAATACTATTCATTTTTATTTATTTATTAGTAATATCAATGATTTTTTGATAATTTTAATTAAACCAGACTGTGGTGCAAAGTAAATAGGCCAGTGTTACACTTTTGGATCACCGATTTGGATGAAATTTGTATTCTAATAACGAATAATGAAACAAAGCACTGATATTTTAATCCCATCATGAGCTTTTGTCAACAGATACCGACTAAAAATATTAGCTTTGCTCACATGGACAAGGCTACACTGAAAGAAATGTTTATTAATCTAATAAATAAAATCAAGCAAAAAGCTTCTTTTTTATTAATTAAATTAAAATATTAAATGCACATTAAAACGTTTTGAATTTTGGCGCCAATTATTCCTTAATAAATCAAATTCCTTCTATAAAATGTTGCATGCTGTCACTGTTTTTTAAAGAGAAAATTATCCCATCCGAGCTGACCAAATGATTTATTTGCCCTTATTACTCGACAATCTTACGTCAGTGGTAAAATTTATTATAAAAATGCATTTTTACATCTTCACCGAAAATTTCTTCTCTAATTTTATTAATTCTTATATGAATATTGCTGTTAACCGAGATTTAGCGAGTCTCATAGTCGCAAACTACTTGAGTAATAATCGAGAACAAATTTGAAAAAACTGTTACAAGCATAATGCCGCAGAAGTCGATCACATCAACCTCAATTCCTCAGTGAAAATAACATAAGCACAAATTCAGTAAAAAAAAAAATTGTGGACTAACAATCAAAGTGAAACTATATAGATATCACATTTTATTACAATAATATTTAATAACCGCGCCACTCGCCAAAATGAGCTTTCCCCTAAAGCGATCATGCAGGTCGTAAAACTAGTCCAGATTGAGGCAAGAAGTTCAAACTTTTCACCTTTCCCGCCCGAACGATGCCGCGATTATGCAAAACTAGATTCGCATGCATATCCGCAACGGGGCAAATTTCGCTGTTAGCTCAGTGTGTGCCCCCTTAAAAACTTTCATCGCAAATACCACGGAGAGCAGCACTTTACCCTCTTTAAAGATAACAGCGCCTTCCATTTATGAATCGCTTCCTCGAAATTCGAGGCAATCAGCTGGAGAGGAGGCGCTGCTCCGGCCGCCCGTGGAAGCGGATCCACCGCGCGAAAATCGCCGTCTTTCATTACCTCGACACAGTTTCAGACTCCGAGGCGGAGGAGCTCCACCCCCCGGGAGGCGCTCGGCTAATCGGTCCGGAGCTCTCGCCACCTCTTTTTTTCTTTTTAAATTTTTTTTTATTTTCTTTCGTTCTCTCCTCGCAGTATATGCGCAGTGGCGACGGAGCTTCGCCGCGCGGCGAACCGCAACGAGCATGTTTGGTGTGCACGATGCGCGCCTGCCTCCCTCCACTTGTTGCTTTTTTTTTTCGAGACTTTTTGAGACCGCCTCGGATGGGATAAAGACGCACCGTTTCGGACGTGCTCGGCCTCCTTCTGGTTTTGTTGTTTCAGCGCACGCCGAGAGCCGCGACGTTAAGTGCCGCGCGGCCCTCGAAAAGAAAGTTCTTAACGAGGAACCGTTTTTGTGGCTCGGCGTACCTTTTCGAAATTTTATTTTTAATGCATTCGACCGCGGGACGCTCGATAAAAGGGACAGATGGTTTTTTTTTTTTTTTTTTAACCGAGTGAGATTGCGAATGCAGCTGGTATGCTACTGTTGTCTGCTTTTGTTGGATAAATTTTAAGAAATGAAGAAATAAAAGAAATGAAGGGAGCGAGGGAGTACTTCTGGTCAGAGAATGTAGTTTACTTAAGAAAAAAGGTTTAAAAGTTTTAATGTAAGGGATTTTTCAGTAAATTTGGGGCATGGTGTGGTACATCAATATTGCAGTTTTTCGTTTTATTTAAAAAAATTTTGAGGTTCTAACAATTGACTAATTTGGACACGAATTCTTTAGTTTAAAAAGAGTGTGCCTTTAGTGCCGTGTGATTTAGGTCCGCCTTTTCTGAAAAAAAAGAATTATTATTATTATTATTCTTTTATTAAATGTGTACTAAATTTCATTTTTTTTACTAAATTTTTATTAAATTTTTAGTGGGCATTCACTTATTTCACACTATCGAATAAGTGGACGACATAATGAAAGAGTGAAAATTCACAGGTATATGTTTAAAGGGTGCCAATGTATTTTTTATTCTTTAAAACAAATAAAATGAAAAATATCAAAAACACAGTTTTATCAACAGAAAAGGACACAGAAGCAAGACACTTTCTAGGAGTTAATAAGTACAAAAAGTGGCTTGTTCACCCATTTCCTAGTTAGCTATGGGCATTCCCCATAACTAACATATTTACAGTAGTTAATATAGTTGTAGTGGTTTCCAATTCATTCTAGTATCTAGTCATAAAATGGGCAAAAAATCGTTCCATTCGTAAGTACAAATAAGCCAGTTTTTTTACCCATTAACAAGCTAGGCTGCCCTTTCAAATTTTTACCAGGGTACTATAAAAAAATCTTCAAAAAAAAAGTCTAAAAAAAGAAAACGATCCTCCGACCAGACGACCTCTACTACACTCATCTTGCAAAATACTCCTTAAAAAAAGAAACGTTCGAATCAAAATCATCACGTATAAAGTGAGAATTTCCCGGCAGCTCCTCCGAGGCACTAACGCCACCGGTCTTGAAGAAGCTTAGCATTTTCGAGCAAATCGAATCGGCGAATATCAGCCGGTCGCGGCGAACAACGAGGCAAGGCTAAAATGCTAATGCGTGCGAGGGCCGCGGTCGAAAAATGTCCGGCCGCTCGCGTCGCCGATGCGCCGCGGACGCGTCCGGGAAAGGCCTCCTCGAAAAAGGAAAAAGTCGCCTCCTCGTCCGCGAGCGAGCGGAGCCGAGGAGACCAGGCGCAGAGAGAGAGAGAGAGAGAGAGAGAGAGAGAGAGAGAGAGAGAGAGAGAGAGCGTAAATTTACATTCGCATCTGGCGCGCCTCGCCTAGGGTCGCTTGTCTCGCGGCGCGCACGTGGGTGGAAGGTATATATGCGAACGCCCATGGTTCCACGTATATCTCGCGTATACGCAAGGATTAGCTTCCCTTTTTCCCACCTCTCGCGAGGCCTCCTTCTTCTTTGCCTCTCTTCTTTTGCCTCTCGCTGCGACGTGCTCGTGCGCTTTTTCCTCCTCGATTAACAAATGGAAGTCTTGCGTTCGCTCGCTTGACGAACGCGGAGGGCAGAGTAAATGCCGGGGAATTAAATTTAATTGAAGCTTGCTAAATGATTTTTCATTTGCTCTTTGGCATACTGTTCTGATTATTTATCTTAGCTCTAAATTAAGGGACACTGTTGTCTTCATAATGAAAATTATTGCATGCTGATCAGGCCTTAAAGGAGTACTATCGGTAATAGTATTATTGTTCAGATTTTTATAAAATTGCATATACTATATCACTGTTAAAAAATAGTTAAATTTAATGTAAATTAATGCATGGTAATTTTATTAAAATTTAGTTCATGTATGTAAATGACATTAATTTACATTAATTTTTACATTAATTTATATTAAATTTAATGTAATTTATATTAAATTTAATGTAATTTACATTAAATTTCATGTAAAAATTAAAGTAAATTAATGTAATTTTTATTAAGTTTAATGTAGGTGAATTATATTTAATGCACTTACATGAACTGAATTTTAAGTGCATTAATTTACATTAAATTTAATGCTTTTTTTTCACAGTGTAGTGTGTTTTATCTTCAAATGGATATATACAAATTTTTGAAAAGCTGCATTAACTCAGAAAAAAGTTATTAATAACGTTCTGTTTACACTATTATCACGTATAGTCTTATGGAAAATTACATTCAATCGTGAAATGTATGAAAACGGCTGTATGAAAGTGTTGTAGGGAAACTACTTGAAATTTTTTAGGAATCGGCGAATCTGTTCACTACACTGGTATTACGTCTGTTCACCTGAATTCCATACCTGTTCAGTATTCACTGTCCATACAGACACAAAACCAAGCGAAAGACTACACATTATTAGTACAAGAAATCAACTTGAAATTCTTTTGGAAATCAGTGAAATGTATATTCACCAGAAATGCATACCCATCCAGTATCCACTATCCACATTTAAATTTTTTGTACCGCGATTAACGCTAAAGTGATTCATTTAACAATCCAAAAACGTTCATACACTGAGAAAAAAATCAAAAGTAAATTTAACTATACACCCTAGTAAACCGGAATATAGTTAATTTTACCAGAAT